>OX381716.1:48400550-48665450 GCA_947462335.1 Harmothoe impar
CTTCGTATAGAGGTACAAGAGGAGGTCTGGGTGACGGTGGGAGGCTGTGGGGGGTAGCCCCGGTGGTAAGGGCTACTTGGTATAGAGGTACTGGAGGAGGTCTAGGTGACGGTGGGAGGCTGTGGGGGGTAGCCCCCGTGGTAAGGGCTACTTGGTATAGAGGTACTGGAGGAGGTCTAGGTGACGGTGGGAGGCTGTGGGGGGTAGCCCCGGTGGTAAGGGCTACTTAGTGTAAAGGTACTGGAGGAGGTCTGGGTGACGGTGGGAGGCTGCGGGGGGTAGCCCCGGCGGTAAGGGCTACTTAGTGTAGAGGTACTGGAGGAGGTCTGGGTGACGGTGGGAGGCTGCGGGGGGTAGCCCCGGCGGTAAGGGCTACTTAGTGTAGAGGTACTGGAGGAGGTCTGGGTGACGGTGGGAGGCTGTGGGGGGTAGCCCCGGCGGTAAGGGCTACTTAGTGTAGAGGTACTGGAGGAGGTCTGGGTGACGGTGGGAGGCTGTGGGGGGTAGCCCTGGTGGTAAGGGCTACTTAGTGTAGAGGTACTGGAGGAGGTCTGGGTGACGGTGGGAGGCTGTGGGGGGTAGCCCCGGTGGTAAGGGCTACTTAGTGTAGAGGTACTGGAGGAGGTCTAGGTGACGGTTGGAGGCTGTGGGGGGTAGCCCCGGTGGTAAGGGCTACTTAGTGTAGAGGTACAGGAGGAGGTCTAGGTGACGGTGGGAGGCTGTGGGGGGTAGCCCTGGAGGTAAGGGTTACTTAGTGTAGAGGTACAGGAGGAGGTCTAGGTGACGGTGGGAGGCTGTGGGGGGTAGCCCTGGAGGTAAGGGCTACTTAGTGTAGAGGTACTGGAGGAGGAGAGGAGTGTGGAGGAGGCGCACGACTCGCCTCCCCTCCGTCTACACCTCATTACGGACGTGTCAGCCCCGACAGCCGCCTGCCCTCACCCCATACATCATCATAACCCACCTACACCACGAGCTGCTCCTCCCCTCACCATGAGCTGTTCCTACCCCAGCCTCGGCCAGCGTCTATCCTGCCAGTTGGATAGCCTGAAAGCAGGCTGCAATACATCATAACCCACCTACACTATGAGCTGCTCCTGCCCCAGCCTCGGCCAGCGTCTATCCTACAAGTTGGATAGCTTGGGAGCAGGCTGCCATACTACTTGAATATACACATTATATTTACCTGTCTTAAGAATAAGTGTTAAATTCACAATAGCCCCCAGCTAAATTAACAACCCATTTGAACTAGATAAGAATCTGTCTGTCGTATATGTGAGTTGTCCAATACACATCTGACATGCGCCACCAGCCTGGCGCAAATAGGTAGCAAGTGAAGATAAGAAGCTCTGCTCCCAGACCCTGCACAGCAGAGGTTGGGATGGGGGTCGGAGACTGCTCCTCCCCTCACCATGAGCTGCTCCTGCCGACCTACCTACCTCTACACACAGCCTCCTCCCACCCCGCCTGCTGCTCTATGCAGCCTGAGTAGCTCATCACAGGGAGCTCTCTCTCACCCTGCAGTCGCTTACTGGAGAATCATCGTTCAAGATGTTTCCAGAATGGATCCTGGATTTCTATGCTAGATCTAGTCCCTCTGTCCTTGTCGCTGGCTATGGCGAACGTATATTCCTCAGCAGTACTGGGGGAATAGATCTATGACCATGATCAAGGCTCCGCCCCACCCCAATACATAGAATAAAGTAATATTAAAAAAATATATAAAAAATAAAAGAGATCATCTTCCAGAGGAATAAATGAAATTGTAACAACAACACATGAAAGTATGTTACATATCGCTTCCTATAAGCATGCCATTCAATTTCTTCCATGAGGTGTTGTAGTCTCATTGAATAGACAAAGTGTCAGTCCACCCGTCCTGTATCTAGGTGCCAGGTGCCTTCCGTCTGGGAGGAGGTCGTGGTTTGGCAGCCCTGATACCCCTTAACACGTCTGTACACAGACACTGGAGGAGCTACAAGACGACCAGTCTGTAGGGGTCTGTGGGGTGTGGGGTGAGGGGAGGGGTGTCTTGTTAAGTAGGTGAGGAGGAGGTGGTGGCATTGTGTGGCGCCCCCTGGTGGAAGTAATTACTATTAGCGGCGGGGGCAGATCTCCAGGTGTGCGACAAATGGCGAGGGACGCGACCCGCCCAGTACAGGTGTGTAGAGGGGGGGGGGGGGGGGGGTCGGAGTACCCCGGTAGGTAGATAGGTAGGGTTGATTCACCAGAGGTGGTTGGTTAAGGAAGGGATGAAGTGGGGTCTGAGTGGTCCACAATGGGAGGTCGGATGGGGGTGGAGGAATCCTCAGATGGACTGTGGCGAAAATATCAACAATAACATGGATAATATGTGGCAGCTAACCTCGAGCTAGAGATACAAAATGTACATGATTATTGGCATAAAATATTGCATGCACGCTCCCACCCCAGACGGGTAAAAGCGACAAGGTGACAAATCCCTGTTTGAACACTTATGGACAAGGGACAAGCGGATGGTGAGGGTTGGGGACAAGGGGCAAAACTAATGCCAAGGCAAAGTCCCATTTCTTAGGATCGACAAGGGACATTGGCACTTCTTATAATCGACAAGTGACTAAGCTACCCCCTGTCTAGGGCCCTGGCATGGATACTAGGGCAGTATACTAGTCTAGATACTGTAGAGGGCTGGTTGGGATTGAATAGAGCGGTGAGTGCGGACAAAGAGCCTCCCTATACAATCCTACACTAGAGCAGCTCAGGGTGAGGGTGAGAGCAGCTCACTGAGCGGCTCCCAGCCCCACCCGACACCACATCAATCAGTCCCTCCAGCACCCTCAGGGTAAACCAAGCGGCTGGGGTTTCCCTCCCGGCAGGGCCCCTGCCACCACCAATAACCCGCCCAGGGACGCTTAGCACCCGGCAAATGGGAACATACGCCCTGCAGGCTCGGCGTGATGGGACTCAGATTGGCTCTGCTCGTCTCGCGAGGTTTAGGATGGTGTATCGATACTCTCAGCGGCACACGAGAACAGAGCCAAACCCACACATTGGTGCCTGATGATGGTTCCAACCTAAATGTGGAGTGATTCTTTCCCATCAAATGTCCTTGTTGGTTTACTTTTAGGGGAGTATAGTTAGATAAATTGTACCAATTTCAGAGCAAATACACCAGTATGAAGCCCCATTGAATGCACAGTAGCTGTAGTGCCGCTATCACCAGTTAGCAAACACACCCTGCCCATACCAGTGTAGGGCCCCAGACGGGTAAAATTGACAGAACAAGAGCTCATTTACCTATTGTAACATGGCACAAGACCTATCTCTTGAATCGACACATGACTTTTTTTTCACAAAATCGACAAGTGACAAGAGGGACGTTGACTAGGGACACTACTTATTTTTTTTAATTGACCAGGGACATGGGCATTTCTTAAAATTGACAAGCGACAGAGCACCCCCCTGTCTGGGGCCCTCAGTGTTGGTGTATGTCGTACTGTGTATATATATTATATCTATATGGAGGAGGAGTGATGACTTTCATGACAACCTACAGTCATTGTCTATACACTGTATGGATGTAATTACCAGCTAAATGGCTGGTCGGCAGGCGAGGCCTGAGTAGGGAGGTGGGGGGGGGGGGAGGAGCACATTAATCCTTTAAGGACGCATGTCGCTAAAAGATAGCATTTGTCGTCATTATGCACCAATGCAGCCTCGGCGAGTAACTCGCCGGTGCTGCATTGCTGCATCGTGCGGAACCTCCGGGGTTGTCTCAACCTCATAAAGTCGACATGATGCTTGAATGCAGCACTGATGAGTTACTCGCCAGGGGTGCATTCATGCATCATGACAACCAAGGAATGATGCATTAATGCATTATGCCACCCTTAAAGGGTAAACTGTCATACATCACGTACGGACATACTCCTCACATAGATAATGTGGATGTTTTACCCCCATGTCCTAAATGTCAAGTATCAATATGTTAATGTTCTGGCGATGTGCAAACTGTGTATATACATGAATTGCGTGTGAGATAAGTATACATGCATCCTAACGGAGAGATGAGGGCTGTCAAATATACAAAACGCAATAAGATGGAAGTGTTAACGAACATTATTTATATAGGGTTACATATGATAGCCCATGTGGCATATTAATCTATATGAGTGTCACAAAACATACAAGTAGCGGTGGGTTATTAGTGTATTACCCGTATAAGCCATGCTGTATGATAAAATAATGACATTATGTGGACATGATATGTGGGGGGAGTCAGCGGCCCAGGCATTTAGTGACATTAATCCACAGCTTCAGAGGACATTATTGTGTTTGAATACACAGTACAAAATGTGACATAGCGTTGGGGAGACCAGTATTACCACCCCTCATGAATGTGTCATATACACTTTAGAGACACAATGACATAAATCAATGGGAATGCATCAGTTTTTTTAATATCAATATGGACCATAATGGGCATCTTTGCATAAGCGTCATTAATATATATATATATATATATATGTATACTGTAGTCTCAAATACCATCAGCATTAATTATATTAAATGATGTTAAAGGCACTTAAACGGGTCACATAATTGTACGATTTATAGCGGTGTGGTATTTTTTAGTAGTACGAAATATTCACTTTGTCATAATCTTATCTGCTACATGTACTGTAATGTAGATATTTTTTCGCCTTGTAGATATTTTCGCGAAGTGAAAATTCCGCGAAAACATACAGTATTGAACTAAAGTGCCAATTTCGGAAATCCGCAAATTTAAATACGCACGGAATTGTACATACATGTATTAGCAAATTCGTGAAAATCTATACGAGTGAATATATTTACATTTATTGTTACAGTATGTCACTGTTGAGAGCCCACACTATACCCTATAACGAACTGACCAGTGTCTGTCTCCGCATGTATATTACCCTATAACTGACCAGTCTCTTGTCTCTGCCTGTTTCAGGGTGATCTGGTAGAGTTTTACTATTACTGGAAGAAGACGCCGTCGGCGGCCAACACACGGCCGCACCGACGGCACCGACGTCAGAAGGTGCTGCGACGTAACACCAGAACACCACGACCCCCCTCCAGCGAATACTGTGAGTACCATTTACTTAACCTACTAGAGTCTAGACAGGGTATAGCTACCTAGACTTGACCTACTGGAGTTTTGACTTTGGCAGCTACTAGCGAGTGACTAGATATGACCTCCCTGACTGACCTACAGTGTCTAACTAGGTTGGGTTAGCAGCGAACTGTGAACATGTTCACCTGAACTTTAAAAAAAAATTATGCAACGCAATGACTTTTGGCCAAGACGGATGGTAAAAAATTATAACTAGGTTTGGCAGCAAACGCAGAAAATTTTCACCTGAACTAAAAATAAAAACAACACAATGACTTTAGGTAAGACGGGGGATGGTAAAAACTGAAAGGAATGGAGTATATAGGCTTTACAAATGTGCAGGTCGAGTGTTTGAATGTATGTATGTTACAGGTGATGAAGTGTTATCATATCGACTGTTAAATGTGTTTTATTTGGCCAGCCAGTCAGGAATGGGCGCTCAAGACCAATGGATTACGAACCGACAAGACCCTCATCGTTTTGTTTCATATTCTGTCCACCAGAAAGCATTTTACTTTCAGTATGTTACATCTATCGAGATTTCAGTGGTATGTTGTATGGAGGAGGGAAAGGTAGACATGCCTTAACTTTACTTGTCCTTCTTGAGTCTAGGACTTGACTTGACCTATGTGGTGAAGTCTAGACAAGATCTAAATAGATTTAACCTACTAAGGTCTATAGAGGGGCTATTGGACTACTGGAGTCTAGACAGTCAGTTTCTTGATCTCACAAGGTCTAACCTAAATTAGTCTAAAGTGACTTAAGTCTAGAGTGACCTAGCAGAGTCTGAGTAGGGTCTAGACTAGAGCTGACCCAGTAGGGTCAAGACTAGAGCTGACCCAGTGGAGTCTAGGCTGGAGCTGACCCAGTGGAGTCTAGACTAGAGCTGACCCAGTGGAGTCTAGACTAGAGCTGACCCAGTGGAGTCTCGGCTAGGCCTTATCCAGTGCAGGCTTGGTAGAGTTGAGACCTGACCTAGTTAAGTCTTAACTCGACCTGGCCCCGTGGAGTCTAGACTAGACCTAACCCCGTGGGGTCAGACTGTCTAGACTAGACTTAACCCAGACCAGCTAGAGTCTAGACAGGGTCCAACTAGAGATGACCCAGTGGAGTCTATAGACTAGACCTGACCTGACCTGGAGTAGCCCCACCCCTCAGACAGCCTGACTGACTGGTGTGGGTGTGTGTTTTGGGGGGGGGAGAGGGGGGTAATTAAGGCCCCCTGTGGGCGCCGTCACGCCCACCATTAACACGGGCCGTCACGGGGTGTGAGGCGGCATGGTAATGAGGCACCCGGCCTCCCGCTTATCTCATCTGCCATTAGAAAGGGCTGAGGGGGGTGGAGGTGAGCTGAATTCTGTAATCAGTTGTTTAGTGCTGACAGAATGACTCATTACCCCCATTATCGACCACAGGAGAAAAGGTACAGGGAACTTAACAAATTCATTGTTCTCAAGTTGAATTTGGTGAACTATGTGTATATCCAGAGATCTACATACATCATTGGTATATCATAGATTAATTAAAGGTAATATTATACTCTAAAATATTAGTGAGTCACAAGCACTATACATGTACCGTATTTCCCCGTGTATAAGCCCGGGCTTATACAAGTACTAAGTGCTAAACTGACCAGGCTTATACACGGGGCAGGCTTATACTCGGGGCAGGCTTATATTCCTTTAACTGTAGAAACACTCTGATACCTTCTTACAATTTTCTTAATTACCTACTATTCCGACACATTTACTGTAACATTTCCAATAATTTTCTTACCAATTTAAGCTTTGTCTCTCTTTAAAATGGCTATATACATAAATGGAGTAAATAGGGGTCACATAGCCGAAAGAATTATGTAAATACTCTAAGTAGAAGTGGAGTTATGGCCTGAAATATGATTTTTATTGAGTATAAGTATATTACACCCCCAGGCTTATACTCGGGGCCCGGCTTATACAACACTAAGTCTCCTTTTGGCCAGGCTTATACACGGGGCAGGCTTATACACGGGCCCCGGCTTATACACGGGGAAATACGGTATATAGGGCGTCAAGTCCTGAAGTAAAAGTTAATGCTTTGTGAGATGCAAAGGCAGTTTGTAAGAAGAGAAGACGTATATGGACATATGGTCATCTTTCTGAGGGCGTCATGATCAGCTTATTAGAAACAAGTAGATCAACCTTTATAAAAACATTCCCAAACAAACAATTAAGGGACAGTAGGCCTCTTGTTGCAGGACAGGTGAGAAGTCTCTACTAGGTTGTACATGTGGACACCCCTGTCACAGGGCGAGCTACCTGCTTAATCCTTTAATGACAGCATAATGACCTTAAAGCAACATATTGCTCGTCTGAATGCACCAACACAGTGACGGCGAGTAACTCGCTGGCACTGTGTAGGTGCATTAATGCTGAACCCCTGGCGCGTATACAAACAACACCATAGGTTCCTTATGATGCATGAATGCAGGCCTGGCAAGTTAATCTCTAGACTTGGACTGCACCCATGCATCATGACGACAAAGGGTATACATGTAGCCCATTAAAGAAGTATACAAAGACGTATATACAAATATGATACAGACTTGTGAATTACTCGCCAGGGTTGCATATTTCATTTAAGCGCTATGCAGCCGTTAAATGGATAGCAGGCGTCCCGTACTAGAATCAAAGAGCAAGGAATATTAGCTCTTTGCTAGTACTAGGGATAAACGGATCAAGGACTTCTTGTCCCTACCTTTCACAACCACTGAATGCCTTGTTGACAAGGCTCACTATGCTGATGTGTACCATGGTTACCCAGTGGCTCTGGCCAATCAGAGCCCAGGGATTTAGTCTGTGACATCACTTCCTATAGTCACTCTCCTAGCAGAGTGTTATTGGACTTCCTAATATGGGAAACTATCTTAGAGCAGATGTTTAGGACTTAGGAGAATTTGGGTGGATGTCATCTAGGCCTAATGAATGATGGGGGGCCTAATATGTCACTGTAATTAGTGCAGTGTGGGTGGTACAATTAGTGGTTTCGACTTAAATGTCTCATCAGGTGTGAGTTGTTTGGAGAAAGCTGAGATTGATTATATCCTTATCAGGTTCCCAAGGTTTATGTGATTAGTTGAACTTGTAAACATAGGTAGGGCTGGGTTTTAGGGCTCAGCCAATCCAGTTGTGTTTATTTTATATTGATCTAGTTTTTTGTCTGGCTATTAGTTGCCAGCAATTTAGAATAGTCTAATTTTAGGAGGGGATCAAAGATAAAGTGTTCATTAGTGTATTAAGTGTGACTTGTAATGGTACACAGGATTGACTGTCACTAGATAAATGGTGCTTAATTTATTTATCTGGGCACCCGTAAAAATAGATTTGCGGGTAGGGGGCTACGATAGTAGTGGGTGGCCCGTGTGGCAGCAATGGAGCATAGGGTAATCTGGTTGGACAATGTCCGCATGGCATGAGTGTCATGTAACTTTTATACCTAGGTATGTGGGACCCTCTTGGTGTTGATCTTGTTGGGATAACGGATAATTGAAGGTCGTGGGCCTAGGTCTAGATTAGTCTAGTAAATTTAACCCATTCGGTGTGATGGTGCATAGTCGGTGCATCCACCTTCGTTCCTCCACATTAAGTTCCATAATTCCAGCTGGGGATCTTGGGGGGCTTTTTATGAAGCTTAGTACTGTTATCTCGAAGCCTTTCCATCTCGCTGGTTTCTGTGGAGGTGGGGGGCATAGATTGAAATGTCTGCCAACCGGTTTATCCCGGTTGTTGTCTATGTCCCCACTGTGCCCCTGGAATCTGTCCATTAGTCGTTCCAGGGTTTGGCCAACATACTGTATGCCGCATGATGTGCAGGTAATGGCATAGATAATGTTGGCACTTTGACAGTTGACAGAAGTCAAAGTCCTGAACTTCCTGCCGGTAGTGGTTGACTGAATGAAGCCACTTTTGTTGAGTTTTGGGCAGTATCGACAGTTCAGGGGAGTGTTGCACGGGTATTTTCTAATGTGTGGGACCTTGGTGGTGGGGGTCTTTTGGCTGGTTGATGCTCTCACCAGTTCATCACCTAGACTTTTGTTGCGCCTGTTGCCAAAGACTAGTTTGTGCTCGTGGAACTCTCGTGTGGTTTTGTCTTTTTCATCTGGTCCCAGTTCTCTGTGAGAATCTGCTTTATTGGGGGATTGTGAGGGTTGTGGGTAGTGATGCAATAAAATGCTTTTGGTCTACCAGTATTTGGGAGTTTTGTTTTTGGTTTGATTAGTTCAGCTCGAGTCTGGAGTTTTGCCCTCGTGAGGGAATCTAGGAGGAGATTCCGAGGGTATTTTCTTCGTAGGAAGTGTGTGCAGAGCATGAGGGAATTCCTGAGGAATTCCGAGTCTCTAGTGCAGATCCGTTTGACTCTGATGAATTGAGAGTATGGGATAGCTCTGACTACGTGCCTGGGGTGTTCTGAGGAGTACAGGAGATAGTTGTGACTGTCTGTGGGTTTGCAGTAGAGAGTGGTTTCTAGTTTGTTTTCCGTGTTTTTGATGACCGTAATGTCTAGGAAGTTAACCGTAGTGGTCGAGTCTTCCATTGTGAACTTTATTGTTTTGTGACATGTGTTTAGATGATGTAGGAAGATGTCTAGAGCAGGTTTGCCATGGGTCCAAATGATGAACACATCATCAATGTATCGTTTCCATACCAGAGGTTGAGTGTGGTAGGGATATACAAACCTGTTTTCGAAATCTCCCATGAAGATATTGGCATAAGCTGGTGCCAATTTGGTTCCCATTGCTGTTCCGCTGATTTGGAGGAAATCCTTGTCATCAAACTGAAAGTTGTTGCATGTCAGGACCAGTTCTAATAGTTTGCATAGGGAATGATTGGTGGGGTTTAGATTCGGGTGTCTCATTGTGGCTAAGGCCTTGCCTACAGCTGTGATGCCTTCAGGTGTAGGGATGTTAGTGTAGAGACTTGTCACATCCATAGTGGCCAAGATGGCACCTTCGGGGATGTCGAGATCTAATAGAGTGTTTATGAAAGCTCCCGAATCTTTTAGAAAAGATGGTAGTTTTGGGATTATTGGTTGTAGGAAAAAATCGACGAATTGAGAGATTTTCTCTGTTGGGCATTCATTTGCCGAAACAATGGGCCTACCTGGAGGGGGAGGACATTTTTGTGAATTTTGGGTAATAGGTACAGGTTAGGTGTCCTAGGTTTTTCTGCGACTAGATATTCAGCTGTTTGTAGATGTATCTCACCTTGATAGTACATTCTGGTTACCTCTTTAGTGATGGTGTCATTGTGGATCTCGGTGAGGTTGTCTTCTTGCAGTCTATAGAAGTCTCTGTCATTTAGTTGGCGGAGACCTTCTTTGATGTAGTCCGATCTGTTCTGGAGTACTACTGCGGAACCCTTGTCTGCTTTTTTGATGACTATGTTAGGATTTTTTGAGAGAGTTATTTTGGCTTGTTTTTCGGACCAAGTAAGGTTGGAGCGGGGCGTTATTTTAGGGTAACTCTTTTCTATGTCTCGCTGATTAAGTAGGGCCATATGTTCTACTATACCTGGAGCCGGAGGGTTCCATTTGGAGGGACATTTGAATTTTTGGTCCTTGAAGGGGACTTGGATTTTATCTAGGTCTACCGGAGGGGCGACCTTATCGTCAAATTTGCTTAGTGCTATATGTCTCTTAACACTACGATGGAATTTGTTAATGTCTTCCATGATGTCTTTGCTAGTACTAGTATACCCACCTCCAGTGAGAGGCCTGCCAGTCCTTCTCACGGCCAGGAGTGCTAGTAGTGCCAGGAGGGGGTCTGTAAGGGGTGACTTGTCTTCTGGCACCCTGCCCACCCCACTATTGTCGTAATGCAGTCCTGAGGAGACATTATACTCATAAAGGTACGCACACATGCCAACATCCGGAGCTGTCATTTAGGATACAAAAAGGAGCGGTTACACCACTCCCACGGGTCGCCGCCCCCTCATGAAGGGCCTGAGACTGGGCCACTTCAATGAGACGTTTATTATGGACAGCCTGAAAAGAACTCAATATACATTCTGTATCATTTCCCCGACATACAATTTCTAGTAGAAATTCTTCTACATTATTATATCCTCATATAGTGGTATAGGAGAATGTCTCATACTAATTGGTGAAATGAAAATATACTGTTTTAGAATACTTTGAATTGGCCTTTATACATCATGAATTAGAGCTTTGGTCACCTGGTTTGATTGTAACTTCATCGACGTAAATTAGAGAGTGGAATGATGATCTTGGAATGATCTTGAAATGAAATTGTAATTTTCCAGTATAAATAGAACAATGCTCAACTCAACTCTTTCAATATCAATCATCGGGCAAATATTTGCTGTGAGCATGGTGTATAATGATATAAGTATCAATTTAAAAGGCACCTTTATATCCATAACATACACCATGTGGTTGTACATACACAGAATGTATGCCCTCAGGTCACCTGTCTCTCTGAGTGGGACACTACCTACTCTGTCTCAATGACATGGTTAACCCTTTAAGGTCAGCATAGTGCTTTTAATAATATGCTACACCCTTTGTCTACATGATGCATGGATGCGGCCCTGGTGACTATACTCCCCAGGGCTGCATCCATGCATCATACCGACCCTTGGGGAGTGTATCACCCACGTGGTATCAGCATGATGCTTGAATGCAGCACTTAGGAGTTACTGCGGTCCTTAAATGTTTATGTAGCCTTGCCCCGAGTCATGACAAGTTGACAGTAGACGCTCTATTATCGCTCACCCATCTCGGCGATCTGCCGCTGATCCCGCTCTATGTGCACAGCAGGAACCAGCAAAAAGATGGCCGCCGATAACATGATATCCCAGCAGCCCCCGCGCGCCCCCTCTGGTTTTTGTCTCTGTCTCAGCATTGAGCAAATTGCGTCTCGGCTTTCTGTGCTGTGCAGCCCCTGTGGGCGTGGGGAGTGGAGAGTTGTCATGGTTGTGGTGGGTACCAGGGGGAGTATTAGTGGGAGTAGGAAGGGAAAGGGTTAGAGATGGATGTATTGAAAGAGGTAGGTGAAAGTAAGCATGGTGAGGTAGCCAGTTTAATAAGTGATCTCAGCAACTCGGCCGCAGCGCCCTAGTGGTAGTAATGTTCAGCGGTGGGGAATGTAACTAGAATATAACTTATCTCTTTTGCTGGTTTCCACAGACTACCATGAGGACCAGGCATACTACCAGTCATGTCCCCCGAGTAGCAATTGGTGGACAAGGTGGTGGCCCCATATGGTAAACCAGCTACACCCTATATAATGTATACCATACACTGATACAGATGTGGCTAGATGAGCAAAGTGGTGTCCGAATTTGGATCCTTCCTTAAATCCTGGGAGACCTCTACCTGCACATTGTGGCCCCAGCTGACCTAGCTGCAGCTCCTAGCAGTTGCCCTTAACCCTTCAAGGACAGCATGTCGCCAAAATATTACATTTGTCGTAATTATGTACTCAGTCCTGTAGGTTCTGCATGATGCTTGAATGCAGCACCGGTGAGTTACGGTACTCGACAGGGCTGCATTCATGTATCATGACGACCAAGGGCATGATGCATTAAGGCATTATGCCATCGTTAAAGGGTTATCAAGGCGCTCCTTTAAGGAGGCTCCTTTAGGGAGGCTACACGGAGGTATAGCGTGTCCTATTGTGTGTGGGAGACCGAGGGTGTGGGGGGCAGGGACACTTTCTCACGGCCATGTTACAGGAGCAAGGGGACATGGAAAGGTACATGTGTATAACATGACCTTGTTACTTAACAGACACCATACATCATCATAACCTACATATTCACTTCTAATCCATTCAATGTAACATCGTATAGAATGTGTTAGTCCAGGGGAAAACACACACTTTAATACATGGAATGTAGTTTTCCTCTAGGTAGGACCCACAAAAAAGCATATAATTATGCAGCCATCTATAAAAATATACACGTATGCCATTTTCTTCTACCTCATTTGCAATTTTACAATCCAGTGAGCTTTGACAGAGCCAGGTGATGTTGGGGCAATGTTGGCTATAGTCATGGTGGGTGATGGATCCAGGGCATCAGTAGAACAGAAATCAATTTGGCAGAAACAGGCACACCATTGGTGGCATATATTATATGGCTCAGGTATTCAGTTAGTTCAGTGTTCAAACAGCGGAAACCCCTTTCAGGACGGCATGATGCATCCAGGCGCATGTTTATTTGTCGTCATGATGCACCAATGCAGCACTGTCGAGTAACTTGCCACTGCTGCGTTGATGCATCATGCCAACCCTTTGGACAAGTACATCCTGGTACCGCATTATCAAGCTATTAAATCACCTCCTCTCACGCCTGGAACAATTAAGGGACTGATAAGAAATTCACCCATAATACACTGCTCTAGCGACGGGACCTAACTGCAATGCATTGCTCTGAGGCAAGATGGCGGCTTCCATGGCCTAATGCGCTAGTCCCCGATACCCCACAGGGTGCATATATGGTGTTTGACATATGCAGCATGACAAAATGGCCAAGTCTATTAAAACATTCTGCTACCCTGAAATGGTTGAAGACCACCTCCGGAGGTTTTGAATAATATGAGAAAACCAGAATATACCACTGCAGACATACTGTTTTGAATAATCCTTTATTATATGTGACATAAATATGTGAATAAAGTGGTGTTTTTAGCAAATATAGTAAATCCCTCCAAATACTGAATTGGTCAATGTGTGCTTTCCTCACTTTGCACAAGGGGGCACTGCTGTACATGGTCTGCTGTGACAGGCCGTTGCTAAGTACATGTGTAAGAGAGAGAGTGTGTGTGTGTGGGGGGGGGGGGGGTTGTAGTTGTACCCACATACGCCCCCCCCCCCACCTGCTTGCAGGGAAACTAACAACTGTTAAAGAACCAGTGACACGATTTTTACATATTTTGTTCTCCCTACCACTTTTTAGATCATAACCAACCGTTAGCTATCACATATACAAGGGCGCTGACTCTCCCACTGCGGCCATACGGATGACCGCTGCCCCTTGCACCTCCACCCACACCCAGCCCACCTGGCTCTTATCAGCTCTGGCCATGTTGTGACGTCACGGAGGGCAGGCTGATTAGGGTGCGCCTCATACAATGCTATACTCTTTGTATACAGGACGTCCTGATTATTACTCTTTTTCAGTATCAAATAATGCCATGGTATTATTCTTCAAAATGAATGGTCAACACGAAAGACGAGGGGGGTAACAACCCTTTGGTATATATCCTTTTGACTATTCAAAAATATAATGAATATAACTTGATATTGTGAATTGCAACCCTACCTTTACTGGTTAGTGAAATTGCTCCTCCGCCGAAGCCCCCCCCCCCCCGGAAATCGTCCCAAGGAATGTTCCCATCTGACACCCCCCCTTTTGATTATGCCTAATATGTCTTTGTCCAGGTACAACGTCAGGTAGTTGTTATGTGTTTGCAGTACTATTAATTTCTGAAAGGTCGGCATGATCATGGGCCAACATTTAGATTTATGGCATGATGCACTAATACACTGGTATCACAAAGCAACATAAAGCATTAGTTATATTCCTTTGACCCCCCCCCCCCCCCTTTACCGAAACACACCTAGTCAAATGTACTACATGTATTGTTGAGTGCATGCTGCCATAGGATTACTGCTTGTGGGGCAGCTATCACACCTAAGTGGCGGACTCACGCTACGTCACACACCAAGTGACCTGCCTCATGGCCTCTGTGTGGCAGTGGAGGCATTGTTATGGTGTGGAAGCTGTGTCGGCGGCCACTACTCACTTACCTTATGTGGCACAACAGTTGGAGGTATACTATGATGTATAGAATGACACGCTAAATACGATGGTACAAAGTACCTGGGGACGTTGCAGTGGCCCTTTAACTACCCAATGGATTGCCCGTTGTTACACTCTGTATTGAAGTATGGTGAGTGATCAGGGCCAGTGCTCAGTGATTGGGTGGGGGAGGGAGGGAGGGCCAGTGGGAGGTAAGTGCTTCAGGCAGACTGACCACTGCAGGGGCCCAGGGGGGCCACTCCCACAGTTTTGGCTAGCATGTGTGACCATGATTCCAAGTGAAAGGGTACTTTCTGGGGCCCTTTATAGATAGGGATTAGGAGGGGTTTCTCATCAAATTAGTGCTAGTTTGTTGATTTACTTCTTGTTATAAGAATACCAGGTTTGAAGTGATATTTGCACATGCATGTAGTTTCTATAGAAAATATATGGGGTGGCATCCCCATTGGGTTGGTTGTCACCCAATATGAGATCACATTGGGTATTTGGGCTGTAGTTCATGTGCTTCTCACTGGGGACAGCACAATCACTGATATTTAGGATATGAGGTCTCATGGATTGGCCCCCAACTAAACCAAGTAATAAATGAATAAATATAGCTCTACAGGAGTTACCTTTAGATAGGAAGTCAGTTAACATACCTAGGTACCTGATTACAATAGCGAAATTGCCAATTAAAAACCTCCGGATGTGGTCTTCAAGGATGCACCCACCTGAGTGGTTGTGTGTACAGTGTACAGGAGGTGATCAGCATGGATCATAGCACACCTGTACACCCCAGCCACCCAGCTCCTCCACCAGGTGACTGTCTCCGACTCCCAGCCCAATACCATGGTATGGGCTGGGAGCAGGGCTGCATCTCATATTTGTGTCATTTAGGTGGCGCAAAATGTTACCCAACTACAGACAGGTTCGTACAGGTTCCATCTATACAGCAAAGGGGGTAAATGAAGGCTACTGCTTATCAACACCTTTAAATTGGAAAGAGGTAATTAAAATATGTATATTTGACCAGATGGCTGCTTGCTCCCAGGCTCTCCAACTGGTAGGATAGACGCTGGCCGAGGCTGATCCTCACCAGGTGGGGCAAATACCTGCAGCACCCCCCCCCCCCCCCACACACACACACATACCTGCACCTTGTCAGCCCCTCCTAAATTACCCCACAACACGCCTGACCCCATACCTGAGCCCCATTCAGGAGGCAGGGTAAATATGACCTACAGGCGGCGGCCCAGATTAGCTCTCTAGATGGGCTGAGTGTGTGCCGCTTAACCCTTTAAGGCCGGGTTTCGCTAAAAGATGACATTTGTCGTCATGATGCCCCAATGCAGCTCTGGTGAGTAACTCGCTGGTGCTGTATTAGTGCATGATGCCGACCGTACCGGACTGTCTCAACCCAGTAGGGTTGGCATGATGCTTGAATGCAGCACTGGTAAGTGCACCACCAGGGCTGCATTCATGCATCATGACGACAAAGGGCATGATGCAGTAAGGCATGGTGCCATCCTTAACGGGCTAGATAGGTCGAGTGTGTTCAGCTTAAAACGTGCCCATCTGAAAAGGGGGGAGGTAAATTGGAGTTTGTGTAGTGGGTAGATATGAGAGCGGATCCCCTGTGTGTAGCGCTGTAAAGACGGCTTTGTGAGTTGGCAGGCATTCTAGACCCAGTATAAAGCATGGGGAGGAGGCAGCCATGCGGTGAGGTGCTAGATGGAGAGACCACTGTGTCTGTGTGTGTAGGGATTGTAAGGTTGGTGAGGGGGCAGAGTGGGTAAATAGGGGGTAAAGTGAGGCACCATGTCCCACCGTCCTCATGTACCCCCCCCCCTCTCCTCCTCCTCCTCCTCCTCCTCCTCCTCCTCCTCCTCCTCCTCCTCCTCCTCCTCCTCCTCCTCCTCCTTCTCCATAACCCTCTAAGGTAGGAATAGTGCCACTTGTCATCATGGTGCATAGAATCAGTCCTATTCTATTTTATGCATCATTTCCGACCTTTAAGGAGTGCATCAACCCCGTAGGATCAGTCTGATGCTTGAATGCGGCCCTATATACAGGGTTCTCCTTAGACTCAAAAATCACACCGTAAAAACCTGGCGAGCCGACATAGCGAAGGCCTTGAAATAGCTAAAATGGTGCTAAAATGGGAATATCTTCTGTTCTAATTGATGGATATGTATTCATTTCTAAAGAAAAGTGCTAAAATATGAATAATTATCCATATAATCATTTTCTAAAATAGTGCTAAAATGTGAAAAATTATATATTTATTTTCGAAAAAAAATGCTAAAATGTGAATAACTTTGGTTCTAATTGATGGATTTAAAAAATTCAAAAACCCATAGATAGCTGAAATGACACCGGCGGTGATTCTGGGGTAATTTGACGCCGGCGGCAGTGAAAACGACGCCGGCGGCCCGCCGGCGTCGTTGCAGTGTGGGGAGAACCCTGTTATATAGAGGGTTGTGTCCTTGTTTGCCCTGGGTGATGGGGCATTTACCCTCTACTAAGTTACTATAGCCCTGAGGGACAGCTTCACACCCACCAGGTTATAGTCCAATCTCTGCTGGAACCCCACACTTACACCATACAGGATCACACACAGGGAGACCAGACCTGTGAGGGACTAATCACAGGAGCCTCTGCAGGCCAGATACGGTTACTATAGGCATGTGGAGACACCCAGTGTAACCCTAGAGTATTAACCCTTTAAGACATTAATGCATCATGCCATGGTTATCATAATGCCTGAATGCAGCCCTGGTGGGTAACTCGCCATGGCTGCATTTAAGCATCATACCGACCCTATGGGGTTGATACACGCGCAAAGGGTCAGCATGATGAATTACTCGCCGGGGCAGAATTGGTGCATCGCGACGTCAAATATATTTTAGCGACATGCGTCCTTAAATGGTTAAGCAGATCAAGATGAAATAGGGGCAAGTTGGAGATTGCAGCACGCAAATAGCTGGCATTGACAGGTAACAGAATCCACTGCCTGCCGTGTGTGGCATTGTTACAGGCCCTCCAGGGCTGCAGGCAGTATCTGGTGTATCTTTGAAGTACTCCGCAGGCTGTTATTGCAGGATTGTATGTACAGGAAGAAAAGCCAATCTTTAACCCTTTAAGGACGGATCTCGCTATAAGATGACATTTGTCGTTATAATGCAGCCCAAGCGAGTAGCTGCATTGGTGCATTATGCCGACGTACCCTTTGGGAGTATCTCAACCCTGTAGGGTCGGCATGATGCTTGAACGCAGCACTGGCAAGTTACGACCATGGACATGATGCATTAGTGCATTATGCCATCCTAAAAGGGTTAACAACCTCTCAGTCATTACATGTAAGGTTACCTTTCCACAGTCTTCCTTGTGGTGTCAGATACCAATGGTGAAGAGACGAATGATGCAGCTGGGATTACACAGCTAACACCGTGAAATTAAACCCCCAGCGCCTCTATATATAGGGCTGAGTACATGTCCCGACTGCATTCTGACTGTTATTGGACGTGCAGTAAGATTTGCGGGTTTAAGAGAGTTTGATATCACCATGCATTGAATAATTGACCTCGGCGCAGTAGTATAACGTATAGAAGAGACGAGAATAGTTGTCAATATCTGTACATAATGTAGCAAAAAAAACCATGGCTCCATATGAAACCAGCAGGTTCATCCCATCATAGTACATCATAGATCAATAACATTGATCATTGATCACTTTCTCTGACGGTTGATGACAGAAAGCGCAATTTCATTTCCATCGATCTGTGAACGTTTAAGTTTAAACTAACGAGATAGAATCTTACGATAATAGTTTTAAGATGATAAAGGGTTGAGGTGAATCTGCGCCATGAGAGGTGGTTCAGCTGATCCCGTGCACCTGAGAGGTCGGCTGATAAGCTGGTAGAATACCCTTCCAGCTGACACATGCCATTTACTGGTGTGTTTGAGGTTACCCGACCCTACCTAGGAAAACAGGGCCGACCCTAGACATTTTCATCCAATTTTGAGTAAATATTTACATTTAAAGTAATTTTGGGGCTTTTTCAGAATCAGTTTTGTTTTGGGGGCTATTTCAGAGTCAGCTGTTTTTGGGGCTATTTTAGAGTCAGTTTTGATTTTGGGGCTATTTTAGAGTCAATTTTGATTTTGGGGCTATTTCAGAGGGTTTCTAAGTCAGTTTTGACAGTCCACGAGTCGATGCTGTTATTGACGAGAGCTGGTTTCCTGTGAGATCCAGGGGGGTCCGGACCCCAAGAACCCCCCCCCCCCCCACTCCTCCCTCTGGATCCGCCCCTGGGCCGTTAGCACTAGAGAAGACGGCGCTGGTGTTGTCTAGTCCTTCCATGTGGTGCTAGTCTGACCAGCATGTGGCAGGGTCTAGTCTAGAGTGTACTCCTAGTGTGGCATCCACCCTAACACATCCCACCCACCAGCTCCCAGCCCAGACAGCAGCTAGTCTCACCCCCCCCCCCCCCCCCCAGCCAACTCTAGAGGCTATTGACCAGACTATTGATGTATGGTGTCGGACTCACTGCTAAACATACTACACCGGTACGTACCGTATAGGGGTGTTAGGACATGGCGGGGGTGGGGGTGGGGTGGGGGTGAACATGTGTTTTGGCCCTTCAATAGAGGCCAGGGTTTGCCCTTTAGGAGTTCGGGTCTGCCCATTCAAGTTCGATCGTGGTTGTGTTTCTAGGGGGTCTAAAAGCCATTGATGGGAATTTAATAGGCATGTCCAAACTACCATGGGATTCAAACAAAGTATTGTCCATACCGTCCACATGGATTGGCCACATTGTCCACGATTTTGGCCACATCGTCCTATAGCCACATTGTCCATGAAGCTCGTATACAGTCACCCCTTACCTCCTCGCATTTGGAAAATGCAAGGAAAAATGTCTGAGGAAGCAAACTATCCGAGGAAGTAAGTCCAAATATAATAGAATGTATAAAGGCAATTGCTAGAAGTCTAAGGAAGTGAGGGATTCGAGGAAGTAAATGTTCGAGGAAGTGAGGGTCAACTATATATGTGTGTAGCTCAATGATAACGTGTAAGGGTAGATAACATTAAAATATTAAATCAATATAGAATTGGGAAGTTAAAAGTTGCTTTCATACCTGAATACCTTAAGTGTAGCTCGCCCCTATACATGTCAAGTACATGGTGTCCTAACCCAGAGGTCACATCTCCCAGTGACAACTTGACAGGCCATGGACAATCAAGCTCCTTTAGACATGTGTAGCTCCTCTAGACATGCACTTGTTGGTCCCAATAGGAAGCCAAGCACCATTTAGATCCCTATCTCACAATTGTCTTTGTCCATGCTGCAGCGGGGGCTCTGACTTTAGGAAGTGATTATTTTTTAACAGCAGGGGATTTAGGAAGGGACCAAAACATTTTTTGACTCCTTTAAGGTGGTAACCAAAAAGATTGCACCCGTTTTTAGCGAAAAAGCCAGCGTGTTACTGTAGCTCAAACGGGTAGGCCGGGCTCAATTGCAAAAAGAAAATTTGACCCGCTCGCGCAAAAATCCACCCCCCCCCCCCCCCCCACCTCGTTGTTAAAAAGATGACCACTCCCAAAATACAGTACAGCGTAAACAAAGCCTTGTGTCATGGCTAGTGTCTCAAGGTCCAAGATGAAGCATTCAGATAACAGTCGATAGCTGAAGTACCCGAAACATGACTCGGGCTCATGTAATCTCTCAGGGTCTCCAAGGCAGCATTCACATGTCAACAACAGTGTTGAGCACCTTTAAAACTCAAAAGCCTTTATTGTGTTAACTTTACTATTGATCATTGTTTGGGGTCATGTCGAGAAGGAAATGGGAGAATTGACCACGCCCTATGTTAAAGGTGAGGTAAAACTCGGTGTCGGGCTCCCAGCACAATACTAAATAATATAGATATATGGGCTGGGAGCAGGGCTGCATTTCATTTTTGCCCCAATTTGGTGGCGCAAATCAGTGTGTACTGGCAATACACATACAAACAGAAGTTTATCTCGATAAAAGGGGGGGGGGGGTAATTAAAACATGTGTATTGGGCGGTATATGGTAGGCTGCTCCCAGGCTATCCCCCTGGTAGGATGGACGGTGGCCGAGGCCTGCTTTAACACGTCGGCAGGTGAGGAGGGTCTAATACACACACCTGGCTGTAATACACAACAGTGGCTTCAGCTCTTAAAGGGGCCCTGCCTGCAGCCACCTGTCACAGGCGGCCGCTCCCAGTGCTGTAGCACCCACCTGGGAAGGTGCAGGCGCCCAGTGTAGGTGTAGGTCGGCCTCCTCCCACCACCACAGCCAGGTGCAGACACGCAGGAGGAAGGCAGGTTATGTATCTGGGACGGGCAGCAAGTAGCACTGACCCAGTCCTCCAGGGCTACTGGTAACAGGCCACCCCACGAGGCTGCCTTAGAGTTTCAGCTGAGAGAAAAGGGAGGTTGGTAAAACTGCACAAAACTCAGAAAACTGACATTACAGAAAAAAAGGAGTATAGCGAGGCATACACTGTGGGACACCTGTTAGGTACTAGTGTGTTGAAGAAGGTGTAGTGAATGGGAATTTGTATGGAGGTGGAGGTGGTCTGACAGGTATTACAGATCACGCAGTCACAGGTAGGTCGGTGTATGTGCCCGGGTGTATTTGGTGGTATTGATGATATCAGTTGGCAGTACGACCAGTGTGTGTCTGGCTCCTCACCAATCTAGATTAGACACCCAGGAGGGATTGTGCAAGTAATCCACACCACCTCTTTGCCTTCCTCTACAATACATTATGTACATAGACTGTAGGGTAGATTCTCTTCTATCTGCTCTCCCACTCCCCCACACGTGATGGAGGGTAGATTAGAGGGTCCTCAGAGACCCCTGGAGCTGGTTATCAATATCTTAAGGCACTGGCAGTCCTGTCTAGCCGCCGTGGAGGCGTCACTGAGACCCCTTAAAGGGGCGCGTAGTGCTCTAATCAGAGACCTACATATAGATGCCCTTTGTCGTCATGATGCATGAATGCAGCCCTGGCGAGTAACTCGCCAAGGCATCATGGCGCTCCTACGGGATTGACACATTCCTGAAAGGTCGGCAAGATGCATTCATGCAGCACTGGCGAGTTACTCGCCGGTGCTTACAGTCATGCATGGCGCCGACAAAGGGCATGGTCGGGGGCATGGTACATTAAAGCACTATGCGGCCCTCAGGAGGGGAAGTTTACACTGAGAGGCATACAGCAGCGCCTTATGCCGACAAAAAGCAGCTTCAGGAGGTAGGCCGTAGGGTGAGCCACCCTGTTGTGAATTTTCGTTCCCATGAGAGGGGCAGTACGAAATTTTTGTGGATTTGTGTAGACAATGACCCTACTAATCACCTAAAAAAAGTTCTCCGCTCAAAATCCTGCAGTATTTGCGAAGGTCAAGGTCAAAGATCGGGAATTTCCCCCTATAATCCTATATAAGCCTTTTGACACAATACTGTGTTATGTGTTGTCTCTGAACAAGCCTAAAAGGTAAGAAGCTGATCAATAGGTCTTATCTGAATCAGAAAATCATGAGGATTCCAAATAAAGCATTCTCAAAGGTCACAGTACGGTCAAAATGTCCAAAAAAATTAAGTTAAAAATTAAAAATATTGAAAAATATACAAAAATTAAAAAAATAAAACAACAATTAAATTAGCCTCTATTTAAAACTCATCACCTAAAACTAGTGGATACTAAGTCAGAAGCATACTTATCACAAAATAATTAGGTCACATGACCTTGACATCCTTAATTAGGTCAAAGGTCACGAAAACAGTTTTTGCCACATCTCTGGTTCTTGGAGGGCTTTCTACAAGATTTTAAGTTCTAAATTAGGGTTTCTGGGATAGGGGAATCCATTGGTGTAGGTTTAAACTGCCTGGAATGAAGTGTTATGTATGTTAGCCTTAAACAAAGAATGTCTATTTCACAGTTTGTTCCGCAAGACAGAAGATGCAATGTATCACCTGGATACTGATACAAGTAATATTGCATTTAGTTGGTTAGTATACTTCATTGCATTATGTCATTTGATTTGAAAGGTAAAGAATAGAGGTATCAATGTATGGACGACACAATTTAGCTGGCCAATATGTTTCTTTGGATAATGTAAACAATATGGACTTTGATGGATGGTTGTTGGTGCCACATTACATACTTATTTCTCTCATTCTATACCTCAAACATGCCATAGGCTAGCCCAATTTAGTTCATGTTCGATACAGGTGACTTGAAATTACTATCTCTGCTTGTCACATGTGTGCAACCAGCCCAAAAAGAGCCCATATAACCCTAATCCTGACATCCTCACACCACATGAATTCTGAAAATGAAAGGAGTAGGTGCCCTTATACCCCCGGGGGGCCACTCCCTCTATGGTCTATAGTGACTATGTGCGTACACAAAATCCCGGGAAAGGGGTCCTTTTTGGGTCCCACTGCCCGGTCAGGCTGGACCCGGCAATAGGGGTGGATTTTAGGCTATTTTGGGGCAAAAGGGGTTTGTTTTTAGACCAAGAAACCCCAACCAAAAAGTCCAAAATTACCTATGAAAAAGGGTACATTTTGAGGGAATTTGTCCCAAATTTAGTGTGGTATCCCACTAAAAGGGGTCCAAATTCGGCTTGTATAACAGATTATTCCGCTATAAGGGGTCTAATTTAGGGCAATATAGGGTATCCCGTAAAAGGAGTCCACATTTGCCTATTTCGGGTAGTGTTCCTACAAAAAAGGGGTATGGTTTCTTCCCATTTTAGGAGAATTTTCTCCCTGGAAGAGGGGGTAAAATACATAGTGATGTACGCACATGGTATCCATAAATTTGAGAGTGGCCCCCCCGGGCTTATACCCTTCTGACTGGAACCCACCATACCAGCCACCATTAAATATCCTTATAACAGTAAGTCAATTGTAATTGTAATACAACACGGTGACTCACAATCTCTCCCCAAATACCAGTTCTGCCAACTGATAGGACACCGATCAGTTATTCCTGAAGATGGGTCTGGTAGGCCCACAGCTGAAAGCATTGCTGTCTACCCCTGTCTACCTACTGCAGTATAGATAATTGTGGTTGCTTTTGTCTAATAGGGTAATGAAAGAACAACTGCAATGGAGAAAACATAACCAGCATCTGGCCTATAACCCATAAAACTTACAAATGTATCTACTAAAGTAAACTCTTTCAGGGTATCAGTCTCACAGACCTAATTAATATAAAGGATTTAACATTTGGATTATGTCATGCTCCAGGGAGGGGGGAGGGGACATTTATATTGGCATATCATTTACATCACTTGCTGATTATGTACGGCAATCTGATCATCTATGTCACTTGCTGATCATATACATCATTCAGCATGTGTTCTTCCATTAGATGCTGCATATCTCTGCACTTAACAAAAGCTGTAGCAGCTACCTTTACATAAGGTAACTGCAGAAAAAGCTGAGGAAAAGCCTTAAACAACATGAGGAAAAGCCTTAAACAACATGCCAGATTACACTGTATATGGTAGAAGGCGTTGATCTCATGTATTTAGTGATCATGTACGGCATCAGATCATGTGTGGCATCTGATCATGAACATCATCATTGAGACCCCTGTGCTTTAACTAGCCATTAGGGTAATCAAGATTTGACTGTACAAATGTATTTTCTTTGCTATGTAAGACTTAATGCTAATGTTACATTTTAAAATCACCTACAGATCCCACTGTATGTTACTGTATATTATCATAGATCTTATAATTTATCCCATTGTCTACGATACTACATAGCAGTAACAGCCAGTTGAGATATAGTCCGAAATAATTGATGTTAGTGTAATGACTCTGTGATATGCTTTGAAATATATTACAGGTAGTTTGCTTTTGCTGTTTTACTTCTTCCATAATGACAGACATTTTTAAAAGCACGTTTTTAGACACCATGACCACCATTGATGAGTGGGTACAAGCTATGTACTTGATGCATATCTTCAACTGGCACTGGGTGGTTTGAAATACCATAACTCTTTTCTTTTTTTGGGGGGGGAGCTTGCTTGTACAGGATTTGTACAGAAAGATAGTACTAGTGTTTTCCACCTTTAGTACTCATTTGGGACCCAGACCCCTTTCCCCCTGCTTTGCAATTCTGCATCATGGTCATGTAATAATCACATTGTCAATTGCAATGGAACAATCTTGATGTAGTGACTTATCCAATATTTTAATTAACATAAGGGGAAATATATATAAGGATTTTTTCAAGCACTATTGTGTCAGGTAGTGATGACTCCGACTTAATGAGGAACTTCTTCTTGCAACCAATTTACGCTCCACCCCAATCCACCTTACCTTACCTGTTCTTAGATAATGACCGTTCCCTAAATGGACTGCTACTGAAGTGACTTATGTTTGTATACATAAATGGGTAAGGGGTGGTGGTCAGCCAAACCAACTCTATACGTTGATACCTCTATTCTTTACTTTTCAAATCAAATGACATAATGCAATGAAGTATACTAACCAACTAAATGCAATATTACTTGTGTCAGTATCGGGGTGAAACGTTGCATCTTCTGTCTTGCAGAACATGCTCAAAACTGAGACATAGACATTGTTTGTTTTAGGCTGACATACATAACACTTCATTCCAGGCAGTTTAAACCTACACCAATGGATTCCCCTATCCCAGAAACCCTAATTTAGAACTTAAAATCTTGTAGAAAGCCCTCCAAGAACCAGAGATGTGGCAAAAATGGTTTTCGTGACCTTTGACCTAATTAAGGATATCAAGGTCATGTGACCTAATTATTTTGTGATAAGTATGCTTCTGACTTAGTATCCACTAGTTTTAGGTGATGAGTTTTAAATAGAGGCTAATTTAATTGTTTTATTTTTTTAATTTTTGTATATTTTTCAATATTTTTTATTTTTTAACTTAATTTTTGGACATTTTGACCATGCTGTGACCTTTAAGAATGCTTTATTTGGAATCCTCATGATTTTCTGATTCAGATAAGACCTATTGATCAGCTTCTTACCTTTTAGGCTTGTTCAGAGACAACACATAACAAGGTCTTGTGTTAAAAGGCTTTATATAGGATTATAGAGGGAAATTCCCGACCTTTGACCTTGACCTACGCAAATACTGCAGGATTTTGAGCGGAGAACTTTTTTTAGGTGATTAGTAGGGTCATTGTCTACACAAATCCATAAAAATTTTGTACTGCCCCCCTCGCGGGAACGGAAATTTTTTCTAAGCTCTTTGGAGGGCCTCACCCTACGGCCTACAGAGGAGGGGAGGTCTCTGAAGGAGGCAGTAATACCTGTGTCGCCCGCTGGTGAGCTAAACAGACACTAGCATTCTAAGCCACAGCCAGCCATGTAGTGTTTGGCAGTGGTGGCTTCAGGAGTTAGAGTGGGGGGGGGGGGGGGACTGTTGGGAAATAATTCCTCATCGACTTTTTGGGCAAATTTAACATAGAAAGTACCAGTACTTTTTGGGGGGTTTAGGCGGAGGGTTTGGAGGTATTTAGGTCACATCAAAATGTAAAATATTTATTGTATCCTCCTTTCATGATTACACAAATTACAATATCAACCGTGTTATGCTGAAAGCTGACATCTAAATGGATTCTTATTGAAACTCGATGCCAATCAGGATTAATAGCCACGTGTAAATAAGTGTATGTAACTGCAAGAGACTGTTTCCCAAGTTGCTACCAAATGGGCATTGAACTCTTAACGTTGATATATTAGCCCTGGAGCAGTGGCTTCACACAGTTTAATCCTCTACTGCAGTCTAAGTCAATGGCCGTCCCTTAACCATTTAAGGGCGGAACGATGCATCAATGCATCATACCCTTGGTCGTCATGATGCATGAATGCAAGTTAATCACCAGGGCTGCATTCAAGCATCATGCCGGCATGATGCACCCATGCAGCACCAGCGACGCTACATGGGTGCATCATGACGACACAATTCCTCTTCCAGCGACATGCCGTCAGTAAAGGGTTAATGCCCTGATCCTCCTGTGTGCCTCCAGGGCCGGCTGTAAGCTACACCTACAAGGCTGTAGTAACAACACTCCCTGCACCACCCCCGGGCCGCAGTGTTAATGTTGACTGGAGGCATTACACCCGGGTCTGATGAGGTACACACCTGCCACCAGTACTACCAACAGGAAACCGTGACACTGACAGTCCTATTTACTAACTGTGACAGGGGTATTTACTGACTGTTATAGTACCGTAGTGTTTACTGACTGTGACAGTGGTATTCACTGACTGTTACAGTGATATATACTGACTGTGACAGGGGCATTTACTGACTGACAGGGGCATTTACTGACGGTGACAGTGGTATTTTCTGACTGTGACAGGGGCATTTACTGACTGTGACAGGGGCATTTACTGACTGTGACAGGGGAATTTACTGAGTGGTATATAGTCTTAGTGACCGAGGCCTTCTTAGTTCCACAGACCTCCTTTGCCACTACTATTACCATTCTGCATTGAGTGACCTCCACATTCCTGTATGCTGAGGAGCACGTGTCTGGTTTATGACAGGGATGTGGGGAGGGCAGGGTGTGATAGCAGAGTACAGACTCAAGTAGTATATGGAGTCTACACTACACCGATAATGTACCCCCAAACACCACAGTGGTAGTTGGGACACCCCACATCCTGGTGCACTATGCCTCAACCCTCTAACCCCGGGCCCTTTATAAACCACACGAATGGATCATTCCATGCCATGAAAAACTCCCCAGCACTACATCGCCATCGGTGCATCATGCCGATTGTTCGAGTGTATCAACCCCGAAGGGCATGATGTGTGAATGCAGCACTCTCACCATGCAGCATTGTGACCAAAGGACACTGTGCAGTAATGCCCTTAAAGGGTTATACAATGAATAATATGTCATCTGGTAGGGAATGCGTGCCTGTGAGGGGAGGAGTTGGTGGTTTTGTATTGGTCATCAAGAACTAAATGGGTACCGGTAAATCACACCGCTAAAGGCACTTCTCAACAATAAATTCTGGACATTTTCTCCTTAGACGAAGTCAATTATTAACCTCTTCTTTTATGGGAGTACTACTGGCTGATCGACTTTCTATAAAATTCCTAGATCAGTATACCTTCTTTAATAACCCATGTAAAATAAAGAGATTTCAGATTTCCCTTTTGGAGTTGATACCTCATAAGTCATGTATTGCATCACTGATTAGATCATCCATTCTGGGTTCTGTCTCTCAGCATTAGCCGGGCTCTAGGTGAGTGACAGCTGTGTGGGGGAGGGATAGAGAGAAGGGAGGAGTGGTGTGATGGAGAAATAAACCCCACCCGTCCTATTACTATTACTACCCCCTCAGTGAGCATGCCCAAAGAGGACCGCGTCGTTTCCTGTCCCGACCACACACTGCGTCTGAATTAGAATACAAGTTTAACCCTTTAAAGGCAGCATCGCTGTGCCCTTTGTTGTCATGATGCTTAAATGCAGCCCTGGTGATCCTACCCGAAAGTACTGCATTTATAGGCATCATGTCGATCCTTAGAGCGTTATATCAACCATGTAATGTCAGCATGATGCATTCCCAGGGCTGCATCCATGCATCATGACGACAACATAGGATAATACAGGGTTAGTCGGGGTGGTGGGGCCTATTGGGGCCAATGCCTGCCCCCTGGCGGTCTGCCCAGGGCCACTCGTTAAACATCTGCTGAAACACAGCCTTTACACGGCGCATGCGCACACTGCCCTGCCCCCCAGCCCCGCCCCCTCCACCACACCCATTGTGTCGGCCCAACCCCTCCAGGCGCGACTTCCACGTGAAAAATTAACTTTTCATTTTTGGTGGGAAATGGGAGAAGGGGGTGGGGGTGTGGCGGTGCCCCCGGGGTTAATGGTGGGGCATGTCGTGGTGTGTGATTAGGGGGGGGGGGGGAGGGGGCTACAAACTAACATCTTGTGTTCTGTGCCAGTCGCCGCCGCTCGGGATGAGCCCCCGGGGGTGCCGCCCTGCCCCCTGTAGTACCCCCCCCCCCGCCCCCTAGTGGTTTAAACACACACTAACGCTTGCCTTGTCCTATCTCTACATGTGTACTATACCGGTACACGAGGTTTCCCACAGTGCACCGCGGGCACCAACCGGAAACTTAAAGCTGTTGAACTCAATTTAGAGATAGCGTCCAAGTATATATACCCTCTATTGGGATGTGACATAGTGGCAGTAGCGCCATGGCTTCAGTAGCAGCGGTAGAGGAGGGAACTAACCCTGGTTCCTGTACAATTGTTTGGTGACTGCCTTTATCAATCCCATGATAGAAATGCAGTACATGTACACCTTTTGCCCATTCTATATACCAGAGATGCCACTTTTCCTACTTTTGCAGGAATTCCTACTTTTTCACTGGGATTTCTGTCATAGATTGTGTTAATTTCCCACGTAAAATATACCAAAATCTGAAGATTTCCTACATTTTGTCTACCAGGGAGTGGCATCCCTGTTAACACACCCTATTCCCTGATGTCATCATTGACCCGGTTAAACCCATACACCTCCTGCCAACCCCGCCATTCTCGTCGTCAAATTATAGGACAGAAGTTAACTGACAACCTGGAGTGAAGCCACACCTCCTCCTGCCCCTTAATTGTCCACCAAACACTGGCCAGACCTGTGACCACAGACAGGCCAACTCCCGCAGGTAAAGGGACCCTTTATAGAGCAGGTACCGAGATGACAGGGCATGGTCCCTTGTCGATCCTAAGAAATGGGTCTTGTACCTTGTCGATTTCAAGGGGTAGGTTTGTCACTTGTCGCCAACCCCCAACATTCCCTTGTCCCTTGTCCATAAGGCCTAAAACAAGGGCTTGTCGCCTTGTCGAATCTACCCGTCTGGAGCCCTTATGGGGTGTGGGACAAGGGTACACAGGGGACTTTAGTGGTCCTCACCTGGCGTGTGGCGTCGACTGCAGCACTGTGGATGGGATCAGAAGCAATGCAATGGTATGGGAATTGTAAGTGAAGGTGGCTTCTCTCTAGTCTAGTCTAGTCTAGTCTAGTCTATAGTCTAGTCTAGTCTAGTCTAGTCTAGTCTAGTCAGTCTAGTCTAGTCTAGTCTATAGTCTAGTCTAGTCTATAGTTTAGTCTCTAGTCTAGTCTATAGTCTAGTCTATAGTCTAGTCTAGTCTAGTCTAGTCTTCTACTCTAGTTTAGTTGTGTAATCAAAGAAGGCTGAACCTGTTGTAGAACCCAACTGGAGTATATATACGGTACTATGGTTCTCATCCAGGCCAGAGACCTACACTGTAAGGATAACTTAGGGCCAGTTTACCAGGGCCAGTATATAGATAAGTGTAGAAGTGTTTGGGGCTGCATGGAGGTGCAGAGTGTATAACCTCGTTCTTCCTGACAGCACCTAATGGGGCTCATAGAGGCTACCACAGACCGTGCCTGGGGATGTGGCATGCGGCCTGAGGGCAGTGCTGAGTGGGTGCACCTCTGTGTGTGCCTTACCAGGGTTAATACAAGTGTCATACACACACACAGCTAGTCATACCCCAGGCACAATATACCACACTATACAGCTACACCTTATAGGTTAGAGGTCTGTAGACGCACACTAATGTGTTTAGTAGACTCCATTATAGGGGGCTAAATGCACCTTCCCTGTCACCATTGCTGCCAATGTTATAGCGTGTATAGGGGTCAAGCTGGTCGTTGCTGTCGGCGCATCCATTACTTAAATTGGTACTGGCGAGAGAAGCACTGATAACAGCGGTTACATGGGTACACGTTGTAACATAATGTACCCTAAGAATTCCGCAGTGAAAGGAGAGAATTATTCCATTGGTGTACACTGTTTTGCGCTAGTGGCCTGTACGTGGGGGCTATTTTGGTACAGCACTATTGACAAAGCAATACAGGACCGGTCCCTTTAAGAGGCATTAATGAAGTGTGGTGGCTTCCATGGGGTTGGGCCAGCAGTCTAATACAAATGCACCTATAAGCATGATTCATCCGCATTTCAGCATTGGTTAATTAAGATGAATGCAGCCAGTTAGCACAGGATGTAGAAATTAATTGTCATACATCTAACTTTGACATTTGATATATACACATGTATTAGGAACATATCGATTCTCAGACATATCACAGTGGTTTAGTCTTCATTAAAAAGGATGCCACTTGTCGGTGCGGCTTCCTGCCTGCTACTGGAGCCCTCAGTAATAAGCTCCAGTTTGACATTTACCGACCCACATTCTGGGCGTCCTATACATTATAACATAGAATATCTCCTCCCTGGCATTGCCGCCCTGGGGCACCGCCCCAATCAATTGGGTAGGTCTACATGTTGTGGCTTCCTATAGATGACTGCTTGCCTTACTGACAACCCACATATAAGGGTGCTAACTGCTGCCTCTATGTAGGCCGCCATATTGTCCCCTGAGTTGATAACAAGCTATAACAGTGCTTCCTGCTGACTAGCACCGACTGACCCCCAGGAGCAGCGGGGGTGAGCTGTTGTTAAAATCTAAAAGAACCACTGACATTTTAATTCCCTTCTCTGCCACCGCCAGGAAGTCAGCAGTGGCTTCTGGAGGTTGGTAGTGGCTTCCGGAGGTCGGCAGTGGCTTCAGGAAGTTAGCAGTGGCTTCTGGAGGTCAGCAGTGGCTTCAGGAAGTTAGCAGTGGCTTCTGGAGGTCAGCAGTGGCTTCAGGAAGTTAGCAGTGGCTTCTGGAGGTCAGCAGTGGCTTCTGGAGGTCGGCAGTGGTTTCTGGAGGTCAGCAGTGGCTTCAGCTCACAGTTACCTAGACCACTATCCCTGTATTCTATGTCTTTGTGGACCTTTGGGAGAGGAAAAGACTACAACACGTCTAAATTGAGTGTGAAAGATAGATGCCTTCTCTCTCAATAGTCCTTGTAACACTTGTTCTTTCAATAACGCGAATTGATGGGGCCGTCAATACGTGACGTCATGACGTACGGCACTCCGAGCGGCGGGCGGTCGTCGTAATGGGTACATTGTCGTTATGGTGACGATGACGTATGGATGACGTAGTTGGTGCGGGCAGGGCAGCATGGGTAACACACAGGCCGGATTACGGCTGTCACCAACACTTACTGACGCGGCCAATTAGACAAATGTCGTCTGTTGTTATTACGTACAAGCAGACGACATAGTATTGGATCGGGAAATGAGGGGGATGGGGGGGGGGGGGTTACTCACTTTAATGACACCTGAAAGCTGGATAGAGTAAATGAGACAAAATATAGAGGATACCAAAGCATATCTAGTGACCAATGTCTATAGACAGTGCTCAGTGAGAACACTTCTGTCGTCACCCCCCCCCCTCCCACAGACTGGCGGTCTGTGACCCCTCCTTCATGTGACTCCACATGGTGTAGGCAATGAGTATATAGTCTATACTCATTGGTGTAGGAGACCCTCTGGAGGAGGGAGGAGGTCCTGAAGGCGTTAAGGGGCGGACCTGGGCGTGCTAAGTGGGTATTCAGATGCTGGGAGTCCGAAACTGGTGGCGATAGGCACCACCGCTACATACCACCACCCAGCAGCACCACCAGCGGCGTGTGTGGCTTCAGGTGGTGGCTTCAGCACCACTCACTCACTCCGTCCGTCCGCTGGTTCTCTGCAGGCTGAGTCCTCTATAGCATAACACAGGGTGTAGTAGGCGGGGTACGGCCGGCAACCAGCCAGTCATATAGACATACATGGGAAGCCACCACCACTGACAGGGTGTGTGACCTGGTGGGTATAGGATAGGGTAGGGTGGGGTAGTTTGGGTGAGGGGTACAAACAAGCTGTCGGCAGGCATAGGGCGTGGTGTCAGCACCCAGTGAGTGAGTGGGTATAAAGAGGTTTGTGAGCACAGCTATCTTACATTAGGAATTAGGGATGGTGGGTGGATCAAATACTATTAAAGCTGCTATGGCATGAACTCACTTCTGCTGCTAACGGCGCCGCCGTTAGCAGGCCTTATATAACCAAGAAATAGAACTCATACAGGTCCAGTCTACCCATCCCTCCTTCTTCCCTGGCCCATCCCCCTTCTTTTGGCTGCTTTACTGTCCACATAACGATTCCCACGAAAATGGAGCACAGGGATGGTTTAGCTCGTAATCTAATATTTTCTAAATGGGCCTTTAAAGTAAGTCATGTTTGGTTTAATCTCATAGATATTGACAATATCAACACATGGGTACATACTTTCGCCTATCTAGGTCTATTATTAGACTGTCCAGGTTTGAAAATGTGTGTTTTTAAGCGTTTTTATGGCATATTTAGATAAGATAAAATCGAAATATCAATATTTGAATGTATTATAATGTAAGAAATATGTCTTAAAAGTATCATGTTTTTATATGAATAGAAGCAGTGGACTATGGACAATAAATCATGGCAACTATAGAGGGCTATATTATTATTTGATAGGAAATTTGTGGTACATACAGAATGGAGAAAGTGGGGTAGGTTTAAGCATCACCGTGCGTAGGTACATATTAAATGGGTTTAATCCAATGGAAGATGTAATACTTTCACAAATAAATGTCCCAATAATCAGGGTACAATAAGGGGTATATAACAGTAGTAATAGAATATTCATGCAGATGTATCTCATTGTGTCACATCACTGAAACCATAGTGGTGTAGGTATGGGCATCACCGTGCGTAGGTCCACACTGCCCTGAATTACAGCACATTCCTAATGATTTAGTAAAAAATATTTATATGCAAGATACAACATAGTTTGAAGATGCTGAATACTAAAAATGTAAAAGATTATGCTAATATTCTCTAATCTATGGGACATTACAATAAAATAGTCACCGTGCGAGGTACATCACCATGCATAGGTACATCATAAAGTTCTAATGAAAAACAGGTAAATGATAGCAAATATTAGCAATATCTTTCAATATTTACTTCAACAAATGGAAGATCAATACTTAGGAACATTTATATCTGGTGGAAAACTCCTAATAATATATAAAAGCACTATGTATAGGTCCCATCACCGTGCGTAGGTCCCATCACCGTGCGTAGGTCCCATCACCGTGCGTAGGTCCACAAGAAAAATGTTTTCCAATTCCAAAAAACATATTTGTATTAGCAGACCTGATGGAAATTTTTAGTTTAATACTAAATCTGTTATATAAACTGGAAAATAATCCTTAATGTAACCATACTATTAATGTAATGGGTGCAATGATGTCATCACCGCGCGTAGGTCCCATCACCGTGCGTAGGTCCCACTTTGAAGGGACCTAATTATGGCATTTTATAGATTTAATGTTCCCAATTTCGCATATGTACTCTCTTATATAATATTCATGACGTATTCAAAAAGCTAAGCATTATATGCAATATAGGAATTTAGCCCTCTGTTGACCCTGTGATCCATTTTCGTGGGAATCGACCATGATATATGTGAAACCATAATATTACATAATATAAATACATGGTAATCTCTCTATCTCTTTGTAGCTGTAACACATCGCTCTCTTACCACTCCCTGTGACACCACATCACAGCAGGAGGTCTGAGCTGCTCATATGGGGTCAGGGGTCAGAAACCACCTGCTGTGACCCCTACTGAGCATAAATAATTGTAGATAACTTTCATCTTGTGCTTGGACATTGAGCTAAGATGGAGTAACCCATAGTAATCTTAGTGTCTTTTCCACCCACTAGAGGGGGTGTCAATGTGAGCGAGTATGTCCAGTTCACGCCAGTGTAGCTTTAAGACAATACTCAGGATGGGGGATACTCGTAGAGGGCAGGCAGTGACCTGTGTATCCAGAGCAGCAAACATGAGACATACAGTGTTCCCCTTCTGGTTCCTAGAGATGACAAGATCAGGCTGTGTTTCTATGCGAGCATCCCTTAGACTTGCTCGCTCCAAAACATGTGTAAAATACCAAGCATACTGTAAGTGTATGGGTGACTAAAGATGGCGGCCTTAGGGGACAAGATGGCGGCCTACACAGGGTCACCAGCCTCCAGTGCTATAATACACAGTGCCAGCTCCTCTCGTTGAGCCCTTACTCAGTTACCCCCCCCCCTCATGAAGTACCCAGGGTGCCATACTGGTGTAACCTGGTAACCATGACAACAGCAGCTCAGGTGACAAGGGGGGAGTTGACCCCTGACCCCGCCCCCTGCCCGGGGTGCTCTACCCGTCTGTACGCCCCTTTGGCGGCGCACCAGGGGGTGGGGCCGGGGTAGGGGCGGGGTGGGAGGGCGTGCCCCGGGGTCAGGGGAGCAGGGCACGGGTGAATAGGCCTCAGTGGGCGTGTTAGTCAGGGTGAAGTGGGCCCCCACCTACCCCGGCCCCTACCCCGGTGTATAACCCCACAGCTGCGCACACCCCGCCCCGCTGCTGTTTTACCCAGCTCTTTTCAGGCTAAGTCAACTGTAATCAAATTACCAGTGTGCTGACATTATAGCGCCGTCCGCCTCAACACCCCTAGTCAGCCATCCTGAATCCATACCCCACATCGACCTCCGCCACAGGGACGCGCCATTTAGGGACCGGGCCGACCGCGCCGCGCATGGGCAGCGCCCCCGCCGCCAAAATAGAAAATCAATTGCGGCGTAGAGGGTTGGACGTGAAAGGACTGACTTTGATGTCCCGTCTTGTTGTTAGGCGGCGCGGTGGTCGGGTTGGCATGGAGATTGGAGGAGGAGGAGGTTCATTCGGCCATGCATAGAGTATATAAGGCTCTAGTGCGCGTCTCCATCTAGGTCGCCATCTTGTCCCCCCTGTAGGCCGCCATCTTGTCCCCTGTAGACTTGCCCACATGTAAGTCTCCATATTGTCCCCTAGAGGCCGCCATATATTAAATAAAGTTCCTCCCCCTATAAGCTGTTATCTTGTCCGCTTTAAGCCTCAAGCTTGTCCTCTTTAGGCCACCATCTTGTCCCCTATAGGCCATCTTGTCCTCTTTAGGCCACCATCTTGTCCCCTATAGGCCGCCATCTTGTCTCCCTATAGGCCGCCATCTTGTCCCCTTGGATAGGATCCCATTGGCTACGAGCAGCTCGTACCACAGTCTATATACCTCCGAGGCTGCAGCTGTTGCTGATAAAAGATGATGGCCACGGCCGGAAGGAAGCGATGCGCATGCGTGCAGACAAACCGCGCATGCGCCGGTGTGAGCAGCCACAAAATGGCGGCGAGAGGCTGATTAGTATGGGCGTCAGTGTGTCAGGGGGTGCACGGGGGGGGGCACACATGTGGCTTCGTTTACTTTAGCTGCAGGCAAGACTGCTGGCTATTTTGCCTGCCACTTGGAGATGGAAAGACGCCAGAACATTGATTATTTACACGTGTAACTTTGATGTTTATAAGACCCACAGCGGCGATAGACGTTGCCGGCCGTGATGGACGCTATTAAGTCTCACTCACAACGTTAAGTACATGGGGAGTGATTGATTGGGTGGGGTTCTTGGTGTATATTTGTACCAAGAATTGCTTCAATGTCCTGATATGATAGCCAGGTACAAAAAGGTGTACAGTATTCCACACGATATATCAATCAGTGCTTTATGAGTAATGAGGTATGATTTGGACATCTTCTCTCAAGATACAGGGGTCTGTGACTTGTATTATAAAGCTACAAGTTATCATTCTAAAAAAGACACTTAGAAGTTATTACATATATTCTATGATAATGTGATATTAATGCTTTCCTGTATGATCTACTTGCATATATTGAGAAGCTGCATGACCTGGGAGTAGTTGTGGTATATACTACTGAATGTATATGTTCATGTATATATGTGTAATGTACTACAAAATGTATGCATTTTATATGATGTCTATCGATGTCTTATTCTGTGTCTTCAATAATATGTGGATATATGACCCATATTAATGAGTTGCTCTGTTTGTGTGTTTCAGATCTCAGTTCTGCTAGTGAGGTGTCAGACAATGACTCAGATGACAGCGACTCTCGGGACCTGAGTGGATACGCATGTCGGCACTGTTACACCACAAGTAAGGAGCTTCTCTTATCTTCACAGAGTTGCCACTTTTCCTACTTTTGCAGGAATTCCTACGTTTTTGCTTGAATTTCTGTATTAAATCATCTCAATTTCCTGCAAAAGAAATGACTAAAATTGTAAGAGTTCCTACTTTCTGGCAGCGAGTGAGTGGCATCTCCGTCTCTGAATATCTACTGTGTACCAATCGTATATTCCAGGGCCGGATCAAGGGGCTTGAAAAGGGGGCGGGGTCGTGCCATTGTTTAAAAAAAAATCGTTTAAAAGTTTTATATAAAAGGGGGGGGGGGGCGGCACTCCCGGGTCACCGCCTATATATCCACGGCTGACTTCACAAGGGAAAAATACTTTGTTGAACACAGATGTCTATGGCTTCAAATATTAGAACATTGTCCAGATGCATCCTCAACCCCATTAGGTTACAAACATGACCCGCGGGGAGTCAGATAACCTTACAACATAGATGCTGCCATCATGTGTAACAGCAGGCTTGTAGTACATTTACAGGCCTCCTGAAACAGGCCCTGGATATTTAATTTCAAAATAAATGCAAATCACACTCCAGTAATAATACACAGCATTAATAGAAGGCTTTTTGATGAGTGCTTAAACATGCTCAGTGATGCTGTATCAGCTTCCCTCCCCAGCTGATGCAGCTCAAACACTGCTTGACGGTGCATTAAGCAGTAATAGTAAGGAATATGGACACAAATTATAATATTGCAGCAGGAGGAGAGAACTTTAGTAAGTAGGTACACGACGTGGTCGTCACGTCCGTCATGCCCCTTTGATGGTGGATGAGCTACAGCGGGAGGCTAAATAACTGCACGCTGACCCCAGGGGACTGTGTACCAATAATGGTGGGATCTTATAAGGAGTAAGTCGTAAACACCTGGACGCCGCCATCTTATCCCCCGGTGAAGTCATATTGTCCCTCAAAGACACTGATTGTTCTCACCAATTGATGCCCTATATTTTGACAGTTACAGCCAAGTTACGTTCCTTTTTCTACCGCTGCTACTGCCCCCATTGCGCTACAATCAGCTTGTGACAACGCCATGACGTTAACACTGACGTCACTGACACGGACCTACGTCAATAAGAGGCGCGTCCTTTAAATGACACCCTGACACCTAACACGGACACCAGATGGCGCCACGGTCGATACCGGCCATTGGTGGTCACATGATCGTGTCGCTACTCACGTGCACGAGTGGAGATCTCGCGAGACGTGGTGTGGTTTGTCATCTGTTGTCGTTACCTGATCTGGTGGGTGGGTGTGAGGTGGTGGCGGGGGGGGGGGTGGAGCTGTAGGGGGAGGGGTCTCAATGCCATAGTAGTAGTTAAGGATAATGAAAAAGTGGTTTGTATCAGGCAACATAAACAATAGGTACCGCCTTAGCCTCACAACATTCCAGCCATTTTCATATTCTGTGCCCCAGGGATGCCACTTTTCCTACTTTTAAAGGGATTACTACGTTTTAGCTGAAAATTCCTACAGAAAATTGACCAAGATCTTTGGATTTCCTACTTTTCATCGATAAGAAAGTGGCATCTCTGAAATACCCTGTAGTTAAAGTATTAAACGACCCCTCTAATGTGGGGTTCACTATACATTTAAATAAAGAGGCCTACTATATACATGTTAATCTATAGAACCAATGGGGAGTTCCACCAAATGCCCAGCCCCTACTGACATAGTGCTGACCGCGGTGGCAGCTGATTGGTGGGTTGGACGGCGTCTCAATGAATGGCCGCGCACACTAGATGAACAAGGCTGGGGTTCAATACGGCATTGTGGGGGTCGTCATTGGTAATGTCACACATTACTCCCCCTCAATACTTCACGGCCAACTACTGTCTTTTGATCAGGGCACTGTGGTGCACATGTGGAAACTGAGAAGTTTGAAGCAGCGATTGCCGGTATTGTATACTTATAGTATCATATTAGATTAATGAAATACCAGAGTATCAGAGGCAATGTTGCCGACGAGGTTGGGACCTCGATGCTTGCACTGAGTGTGTACAAAGATACGTGAGAGCAACCAGGATGGCTTTTCGTTTTGAGGCCTTTTCAAATAAGGTTGGTCGAGGGGAAGAAACTGCAATTACACATAAATGTGCTGGTGTGCTTGACCCCGCACCAACCTCCTTGTATGTTTATACAAGTACAACCGGTGGGTGGCCTTGTATACTGGAGGTTAATCCTGCCCATAATGGGTTAACCTGTCCATAATGGGTTAACCTGCCCATTGCCCTGCCACCCAGGCTCCCTAATAAGCCCATTATGACACCCCCTGGTTATAGTTGCATGTCCTGTAAGCAGGGATTTAAACACACAGACAGCAGGCCATTTACCTCCCCACCCCCACCATTGACAACCTGTCACCCCCCCCCCCCCCACACACACACACACACCACCCAGGGTGGCCTCGGCAGGCTCAGACTCACTCCAGCATCAGTTCCACCAAGGCCGACCAGAGATTGGATTGCCTCCAAATCGGTGCTGGTGGTGTGTGGATGGGGCTAGTTGTAGCGGCCCCTAATGACGTTATGTCCGGTGTCCAGTCCGCCAGATGGTCAATCCAGCTATACTGTCTATACTAGCCTATAGGGGGTTCTCAGCACTTGGCCATTGAAGCACCTCTCCTTGTTGGGACGAGAGACTCATACCATTATCATTTAAAAGGAGGAGGATTTAAAAGGAAGTTACATGTATAACCATTCAGATGCAGGATGCTGGCTCAATGCACTACATGTTATTTTGTCGTCATGATGCATTCATGCAGCTCTGGTGAGCGACTCACCAATACCACATGAATGCATCATGCTGTTATTGACACACTCCCCCAGACACACTCGCAAAGGATACATGCACATTGCAGCAATGTTGTGCGGGCGAGTAACTCGCCAGCTCTGGGCATCCAGTCTCTACTAGTATTATCTCTGCTCTGAGCAGAGATCTACATAGAGATGTCTCTGCTTTGAGTGAGTGCATTATGACAATAGATAAACATAAAACTTGAGACATCAGGAGCGAGATGAACTCTACTTGGGTTCTGCCCCCGGTTCAGGCACTTGGTCCAGCGGCAGAATACTGTGCCTCTACATGGGTAAAAATCGACACGGGTGACATGGCGACACAGCCGTTTTAAGCCGTTTTAAAAATCGACGGACACAGGAAAATTAGGGATAAACATCGACATACAGGAATTTTTCTCTGAGTTCTTATATACCTAAAAATCGACACAATGACAGGGTTCTTCTGCTAAAGATCGACACAGCAACATGGTCAAAATTGTGGGTACCCATGTAGAGGCACAATACTGACCTACCCCCTCTCTGCCCCCTCACACACAGATTGGGCGTCCAGGGGTCAAGTGGTGAGTGGCCCAGTGCTGACCACCCCCGGCCCCAGCTGACACCACTACTCGCACAATGTGTACTGAGGGTGCTCCAGGGGTCGGCCTCTGTAACCCGGCTATAACCCTCTAAGGGCCGCATACTGTGCTATAGCGATAATTCGGTTTTCTCCATGTGCGCGGCAATGTTAGTTCTGAGCTTGCAACTATAGGCTATTGTGAGACTATGGCAGTGCCCACACTTACATACACAATAACATGCAAGGAACAAGCTAAGTTGCGAGAGCAGAACCGGAATTGGAAATTAAATGCCTGTGTCAGTATACACACAGTTTTCGTGGGAACAAGTACCCTTCAGTTATGATATAGGGATACAGCCCTGATGAGTTACTCGCCAGGGCTGCAACCATGCATGTGCCTCTACATGGGTACCCGAACTTTTGACCGTGTCGGCGTGTCGATTTTTAGCAAAAGGGCCGTGTCGCTGGGTCGATATTTAGCTACATAAGAACTTAGAGAAAAATGACTGTGGGTCGATTTTTATCCCTTTTTTCCCTGTGTCCGTCGATCTTTATAGGGGCCGTGTCGCACGTGTCGAATTTTAAAGGGGCCGTGTCGCGCGTGTCGAATTTTACCCATGTAGAGGCACATGCATCATATCGACCCTATATACGTGGTTGATGCACTCATAAAGGGTCGTCGTGATGCATAAATGCAGCCCTGGTTAGTAGACTCGCCAGGGTTGTATTTGTACATTGTACATCGTGACGATAAAGGGTATACCGCACCAAAGAACTATGCGGCCGCTAAAGCGTCAAGCCCCCTCAGGACCGTCATGGACCGGCCTGCCTACCTCTCAACTCCTCCAAAATATTTCTTTGTTTGTCTGGCGCCGCGTCTGGCTTGTTTGGAGCCAGCTTACCAAGTGCTCCAGCGTATTTGCATTATAAAATGTGGCTCTTTGGTGCTGAAGTGGGTGAGGGGAGGAGGGCTGAGGGGGTGCCAGGGGCAATATTATACCTGCGTGGTATAGTGAGGTGGGGTAGGGGTAACAGATGTGGACTTAAGTGGTTTTGTGTAGACGGTCAAATTGAGAGTAACTAAAACATGACATTGATGTTGTAGCGAAAACATCGGACACAGAGGTCACACCATATTATACTGTGTCAACCCCCTGATTTACTATGACCTTTCTACCGCCCTTAGGGAGTGGTCATTTTTTTACAACAGGGGGGGTTGGTGGATTTAGGGGGGGGACCAAAATAATTTGGACCCCTTGAAGGGGGGGACCAAAAAGATTTGGACCCCTTGAAGGTGGGGGGGACCAAAAAAATTACACCCCTTTTTAGCGGAAAAGCCCGCGCATTACTATAGCTCTAAGGGTTCGGTTGCGCTCAATTTCAACCTGCTGGAGGGGGCCCCCGGGACCAAAACATTTTCGGCCCCTCTCGTGGGGGGGACCAAAATAATTTCGATCCGCTCACGTGGAAATCCACCAACCCCCCCCCCCCCCTGTTGTTAAAAAATGACCACTCCCTTATACATGTATAGGCTACACAGGCACATCGGAGCATATCTAGCATCAATACCTTTGTGTAGCCCTCACTAGTTAATACAAATACAGTCTCCCTCCACAATTTAGGGATATATAAATCGACCACCCACGCACTATATTATTATTTAGCCCGTATGTTTTTACAATAACATGCTATACATCATACACTATAATCTACCCCCTCACAGCAGTCTCGTCACCAGGGTCGATACCCGCCGCCCATCGACGATAGGTGATCGACCGTACTTGATGATTATTTCATCAGTCTCAAGGCTGGTGGCCCCGGGCGCCTTATATAGGGCTCTAATGGTTACCCCCGTGTAGGTCGCCATCTTGTCCCCCAGACCGCCATCTTGTACCCCAATGATATCTTTGGTTCCTACACAGTGCCATGATACACAGGTATGGGGTGCTAATGGTCAGGATAAACCAGCATAGACAGTGGGTGTTAGTAGCTACATGAAGCCAAATGAAGATCTTTGTCCCAGAATTTCGAGGTATACAACACTAGACAGGTCATGAAATTTGCAATTTAGTGGTGTATGATGCAAGTAGTATTGTATGTATCGGAACGGGACTATAGTTAAGTACTGTTTATTACTCAATCGACCTGCAGCCAATCAGAGGCCTCCCTTTTGGCGGGAAATTCAAAAGCAGCCAATGAGAGGCCTCCCTTTTGGCGGGAAATTCAAATAGGTCACGTGACCGGAAGTGACCTACTTCCGGTCACGTGACCTTTGGGCGGGAAATTCAAATAGGTCACGTGACCGGAAGTGACCTACTTAAGAGGGTCACGTGACCACCATGTTGGCGGGAAATTCAAATAGGTCACATGACGGGAAGTGACCTACTTAAGGGGGTCACGTGACTACTAGGTTGGCTTTTCAAAATAAGTCACTTGAGATTTTGATGGATAAATAAATTTAAAAAAAGAAAAAAAAAGCAAGCTGAAAAAAGCTTGCTAAAAAATAATTTAAAAATGTGGCTCTTTTTTTCTAGGGGGAGAGGGGCACTCTGGGGGGCACTCTTTAAGATGCATGGGGGGGGAGGGGGGGAGGGGGGGGAGGGGAGGGGCAGGGTTTTTTAAGAGTGAGACTCGCTTCTCTGCCCTCTCTAAAAGAGAGGGCAGAGAGGCGAGTCTACTTACTATGAAAGGTATCATGATCGCGTTTATGATGATGTGCATCATGATGTGACTATCTTACAACTTTATAGACAATAAGCAAGACATGGGCGTACTTACACGGGCTATTTGTAAACTAATGAATGTGACTTCCTCGTTAAAATCGGTATCTACAACTCTTTTAAGCTTAAGGCTTTTTCTTGAGTTTATTCTTTTGTTCAATTTCGGGCCCACCTCAAAAGAGGAATAGGCCCTCTGTAGCACTTGTCGCTTGCTCATCAATCAGAGCCGGGGTGTAGAAGGCCCCTGCCCTGTCGGGTACGTTCTCCCTCTGGTACGTTTTTGGTTAGTTTGGAGCTCTCAGTCGACTGTCTTATCCACCTTAAAAAAACCAGACTTTCGGTGTCTCATGATAAAACTGGTGCCTTATACTAAGTGCTGGATTACTTTCTCATTTTTTTAGTGTTCTATCCGATGCTTATTTAATTTTTGCACTGATAAAAACGGTTAGCTTGTACAAACACGCGGTCTATTTAAGTGTTAAGTGTAGAAAATGAACAGAACAGTGCACAGAAAATAGAGCTACCGACTACATTTCGCCCAGTCACTCAGCGGAGAACAAAAGAACTAATGACGTAGTGTACCCGCTATTCCGACAGTTGGCGCCACTGTTATACTTTTCCCGCGTGCGACATGAAGCCTTGGGGTGGGTACTGGCTGTTTTGGTTGTAGGTACCGAAACATAAAAAACTACAGCCAGCCCAATGTCATGGTGAGACAGCTCTCTTATTTTTACCTTGAGTAGCGTCCGTAGGGCCTATGACAAAACCTAGTCCCGTACACTGAGCAGCTTGAGGTCTGAAGGCTCATACAGAAAAATGTGTGGGTGTGTGGGTGTGTGGGTGTGTGGGTTGCTTTACGCCTTAGTTAACAGCTATGGTCATTTCAAGAGCGGTGATGGTGATCGAATCTATTGGCCCTTTTACCGAGACAAGGGTTCTTTTACATCCCACACTACATAGCAGAGAGACGTCTAGCAGCCCCTAGAGGCCCCGCAGGGGGCTCGAGAGGTGCCGTGGAGAAGAGCAGATATCCACGAGAGGCTACACCAACAACCAAATTATATCTTTATCCCGCGAGAAAAGGAGATAAGGGTCAAGGTTATGAACCATCAGAAGATTTTAGAGTAAATTAAGTTATGAGATATTAATATAATGTACATATCTAGGGCCCGATATAGGGCCTCTGCAGATCCCCCTTCAGGGCCCCGATCCATGAGGCCTTAGAAACGGAGCTGGGTCATGTAACCAAGGGAGATCAGCAGTTGTTGATGTCGGCGCTGCCGATAACGCTGGTTAAATGACCGTTTTACTCATGTTTAGAGTCAGAATAGCTTGAGTATTACTTGAATATCGAAGAGTAGAGGTCAAATTACCCCAGACAAGATGTTTCCATCTAGAAATTCTCGACAGTATTTCCGAAAATTGCAAAATATTGGTCCCAGTCCCACGGGGCCCCATACCGAGTATTAAAAGTTTGAGATGCAACTTTCATTCATGCTGTTGACCAATCAGAGCGCCCTGTTTTTACGACCTTGACTACATAGTAAAAAGTGATTGACAACGTCAGATATCACTTGACGACGTCAAATATCGATCTGATATTTGATCCCTTGATATTTGATTCAAAACCCACATCGAGTGGGATAAAGCCTTTTATCATCTTTTGATTGTGAGGCATACACTTTTCTTACACACAACAGCTGTCATCTATCAAGGGGCTCTGGATAGGGGGTCCCCATGTCGAATGTCGATCTTAGAAAATGACCATGTCACATGGCAATGTCACTTAATAATGTTCATATCCCATGTCGATTTTAAGAAATGTTCATGTCACCTGTCACTAGGATTTTTTTGGGCCTCATGTCACTTGTCATTAGACCTCATGTCGTTTGTCGATTATAAGAAATGGTCATGTCACCATATCGAATTTAGCGGTCCACACCCATTATCAAGTGTCAGGACATGTCGGCTGCTTGAACACGTAGTCTGTCATCACCCTTTGTTTCTGTGCCTTATCTAAACAGGCAATTAGTGGCCGCTAGCCGAGAGTACCTCCCTGGTCCCCTCTCCCGAATCTGCTAGACGTCCCACTGATAGGAGTGTGTGGGTGTGTGGGTCTGTGTGTGTCTGTTCGGTCTGTGTGTGCACGCGTCTTGCACTCTAGTCTTGCGGACCACTGTTAAGCCTGTGGTTGGAGAGCGCGACATAGCCGCCCGCTACACTCTCCAAACAGAGGTCCGCAAGACTGGGCCGGATCGCACTCTTGCTTAAAGGTGCACCTCAACTCAGTGCGCCTTTAACAGCCGCCCCTAATAGGTGAAGTTCTTGACGCGGCACAGCGCCTCCCACCAGTAGCCAATCAGCGCGCCGAACGCCGGACACACCTCCACCGTGTGAGCCTCTAAGTAGGTCACACGAATCATACTAAGATGCCGAGGTCTTCTGTCGGTTCGTCGCGGTGGCCGTGAGTGATCGCACGGTCGCCAAGATTCACTGCCTTGATTGGCAGAGGGGGGGGCTGATTACCCCCCGTCGGATGAATTGCGGCGAAACCATAATCAAATTTTCGCTGTTTTAGATAAAAGAGATCCAGAGCTATCCGCTCGTCCAAGAATTATTTTTCTATCAGCCCGGGATCACCCTCAAATTAAGGCCTAAAGTCCAAAAACCCAAAATTTTTTCCCTATGGGATTTCAGTGTCTAAGCGTTTTTTGCAGCCCCAAGGAGCAGCTCGCGGGCTCGAACCCTGTAAACGCTTTGACGCGCTTTCGTCGCCTTAGGCGACGTAGACCTACCCTATTTTTTTTTGGACCATGTTACCTGAACACGGATTATTTTTTTGTTTAGCCCAATGAGCTCACAGCTAGACTAGATACCTCATGTTTTGGATTGGAGAAATCAGCAGAGCAATAAAAAGCGCGGTGAGGCTAGTGTGGCCCCTGTGAGTTGTAAAATTGGTGCTAAATGTGGTAACCAGGCGGATGCTGAGTTCATTGATATTGTCCGTTAATGATACTTAAGGTGGGTGTTGTCTAAAGTTTTAATTGATATTACCAATGTGGCCAATAATGACTTCACAGTTGGGGCCCTCGCCCGCAGGTCCCAGATTCAGGGTATTCTTTGTTTATTGTGTGGCCCCTAAAGAGGGGCCGACTAACTCTTTAGAGTTAGTTAGATGCTGCCACTGTGCTATGCAACAGCAGCTATTAATTACGCTTCATGTTGGGCAGCATGGATCACTTGATGGGTGATACCTCAAAGCTCAAACACGGCAGAGCCGTGTGTGGCATGCGAGGACCAGTGGGTCAGGGGTGATCCGTTGCAAACAGAATGCTGATCCGTGTGAGGTTCTGACTTTCTATAGTTTTTTATAAAGCCTTAGATATGGTGTGGTATTTTTCATCTCGCTATAGTTTAGTTGGTATTTAAGGAAACCGCCTCATTTCTATCAGAAATACACAATATTGAATTGTTTTTTATATTTTAATATATTAGAAGCGCGCTTTGTTGCCTATGTAGCTCATTATGCGTTGAAATGTTCGCGAGCATCGTAGGAATGTACAAAACCCCTATTGTGGCACCATCTGACGAAAGAGCGGAGAACTATACTAGCGCGTTTCGTTATTCACATCTTTTGACAGGGACTTGGTTGGTGGCTTTACGCCCTAATTAACAGCTGAAGTCATTTCAAGGGGGGTGATAGTGATCGAATCTATGGATACCTGAAGGTGGAAAGCACACACCCTACACTTTTACCGAGGCAATGGTGGTGCTGCTCAAAGGGTGTGGCGAGCTAGACTGGAGGATGTAATAACTAAGCAGCAGAAGGACCAAAAAGACAATCTCGTAGTAGTAGGTCTACTTAGATCTTGAGTAGCCGCCCTTGTGGCTATAATTACCTAGACTAGTTGGCTCTGCCAGCCTGGTCAAGTGAAAATTGGTAAGGAGACTATGAACTAAGCTAACATCTCATAAGTATTAGTTACCACCCCCTCACACCCGTTTAACAACGGATTCAGGGTCTAATTATGGAGACCCTAGAGTAAGATTAACAATATATCCCAATGTCTGTAGTAGACATTTACGACATGCAACCTGCCCCCTAGAAGGGATAGATCTGACCACAAGTCCGCAAAATGAGACTCCCCCTCTGAGAGTATCAAGGTTTGCGTATAGTCACTTGCAGGTTAATCTGTTATCTACCCCTTTGTCGACTTCGCCAAAATCCTGGGAGATTCACTTTAAACCTAAGGTCTACCCTTTTTATTCTTTGTTTATTGTGTGGCCCCTAAAGAGGGGCCGCGGTGTTGATTAATTACACCACATGTTAAGCAACATGAGATCAAACCTTCCTCAAAAGCGACAAGGCTCAGAGTCCTGTTGGACGAGAACCCTGCGTGGCATTTCAAGACACCTGGTTGAGTGATCTGTTGCAGATGCCGTTCCGTGAGAAGTTCTGACTTTATATAGCTTTTATATCGCTTTAGATATGGTGTAGTATTTTCAATCTCACTATAGTTTAGTTGATATTTCAAAGAATCTGCCTCATTCTATCAGAAATACACAGCGTTGACATGTTTCTTATATTCAATATATTAGAAGTGTGCTTTGTTGCTTATTATAGGTCATTATGCGTTTAAAATGTTCGCGAGTATCGTGGAAATGTACAAAAACCCTATTGTGGCGGCATCTGACGAAAAGAGCGGAGAACTACACTAGAGCATGTAATGGCCAGACCAGCAGGCGGCAGCAGAGCGGTCAAAAGACAATCTCGTAGTAGTAGGTCTACTTGCATGTTGAGTAGCCACCCTTGTGGTTGTAATTACCTTGACCACAGGTCCGCAATATGGAGCTCCCCCTCTGAGAGTATCAAGGTTTGCGTATAGTCTCCTGCAGTTTAATCTGTTATCTCCTCCTTTGTCGACCTCGCCAAAATCCTGGGAGATTCACTTTAAACCTAAGTCCTACCCTTTTTTTATTCTTTGTTTATTGTGTGGCCCCTAAAGAGGGGCCGCGGTGTTGATTAATTACACCACATGTTAAGCAGCATGAGATCAATCCTCCTCAAAAGCGTCAAGGCTCAAAGTCCTGTTGGACGGGAACCGTGTGTTGCTTTCGAGGACGAATGGTTGAGTGATCCTACCGATCCGTCAGAGGTTCTGACTTTATATAGCTTTTATATCGCTTTAGATATGGTGTAGTATTTTCAATCTCACTATAGTTTAGTTGATATTTCAAAGAATCTGCCTCATTCTATCAGAAATACACAACGTTGACATGTTTCTTATATTCAATATATTAGAAGTGTGCTTTGTTGCTTATTATAGGTCATTATGCGTTTAAAATGTTCGCGAGTATCGTGGAAATGTACAAAAACCCTATTGTGGCGTCATCTGACGAAAAGAGCGGAGAACTATACTAGAGCATGTAATCGCCAGACTAGCAGGCGGCGGCAGAGTGGTCAAAAGACAATCTCGTAGTAGTAGGTCTACTTGCATGTTGAGTAGCCGCCCTTGTGGTTGTAATTACTTAGCCTAGTTGACCCTGCCGGCCTGGTCAAGTGAAATTAGTAAGGAGACCACCCATTAACGTGCTCCACAGTCTTTAGACAGTTAAGACTATAGTCAAGACTGGAGAATTTGGCGAGACGCCCCTCTGGGAGGTCATAATCCTCAATGTTAGGTGTTAGCTCATTAACATCAGATACCATATTAACAACCCATTTAAAATGTTCATTTTAATAGCAACTCACCCTATTCTGACAAAATCCTATTAGCAGGTAACCTCTGTGTAAACCATACTGCAAACATCTGCTACTTCCAGCGTCTGCCTCGTGACTGATAGTGTACAACAAGACGAAGTGGGCAGAGATTAGAAAAAATGAAGCTCTTTATATAGCCGAGAGAGCAGCTAATCTGGATGTTCTAAGCTTGTTTTCACCTAGAGCTCCAACCCTCTTCCAGAGAGAATCAAATCGCTTTTCACCTGAACCCTTCCACCCCTAATCCATCAGCATGAAAAGAGAATTAACGAGTGTAACGTGCGCTACATGTATATGGGATTATAGCTGGTGAAGAGATAAAGCCGAGTCACCTGTGTATACAAAGACTACAGGGGGTGATTAACGACAGGTGTGACGCGCCAGCCCGTGAACGGATTAAGCCAAAAAAAAATAAAAAAGCATGTTTCAGGTAACATGGGCAGAAAGACTGGAGTCGGTAGGTCGGATTTTTATTTTATTTTATTTTATTTTTTTAACATGAAAGTACTAGCCATCCTCCGTGGAAATTCTAAAAATGACCCAAAAAGTATAAAAATATGAAATTTTCTTCAAACTTGCTTAAAAAAAAAAACGTAGGGTCGACCCTGTTTTGCTAGGGTTGGTCGGGTGACCTGAAACAAACCTTTTTTTTATTTGGCCTTATCTTTCAAGCTGACGCTTAAATTCAACTAGCCAGCCGCCGTCCACACCACTCACTGCGACAAGAGGAGGTGCTGTTGTTTTACACTTGAGTCGCTTACCACATGGTCTCTACCTCACAGACAGACACGCGCCCCCTGTAGCTTTTTTTTTTGTTTTTTTTTGTATACACACGCTAATCTCATAACCCCCTTATCCGTTATACAGGTAACGAGTATTCTCTTTTAAAATAGCTACCAGTCAGCTTAGCTCTAGAAGCAAGAAGGCGTGTATAGGTGTCTTATAAGTCGGCAGGGGGTAAATACTAGTGAAAAAGGAAGGCAGGTGTGCAGGTAGCTTTTCTAACAGACACGTGTGTGCACTAAGCTGCTTAAGTCTAAACCCTCCCGCAGTAGTCAGGTGGCATGTGAAAACTTACTTAACTGATCTCTTACATTGAGTAGAGTCTCTGTGCTGAGAGAGCCTTTTCAGCCGTTTAAGAGGATTAACTAGGACAGGGTACATAAGGAGTGAAACGCCGAATAGCGGCTACTCAGTCTCGTGCAGCACAAGCAGCAGCATCTAGCAGCGGCTTCAGCAGCAGCTGCACGTGCAGCACAAGCAGCTGGCAGCGACTTCAGCAGCACAAGCAGCACGAGCAGCACAAGCCGTAGCATTTGTCAGCAGCATCCGTGACATCGTCAGCAGCAGCCCCCATGACCTTGTCAGCAGCACAAGCAGCCAGCAGCTGCTGACAGCTGCTTCAGCAGCTGCTGGCAGCTGCTGCACGAGCAGTAGCACAAGCAGTAGCATCTGTCAGCAGCAGCAGCAGCAGCACAAGCAGCCAGCAGCTGCTGCATGAGCAGCACAAGCAGCACAAGCAGCAACACCGACAGCAGCAGCAGCAGCAGCAGCAGCAGTGTGGACCACTAAAGTCGAGATGAAGCCTAGTGACATTTGACATGAAGCTTGAAAAACACAGTGACAGGTGACATGAGCAATTCTTAAAATCGACATGAGATATGAGCATAATTAAGCGACATCGACATGCGCCATGGCTATTTTTTTAAGACAAACATCATATGTCATAGCCTCCTCATCCAAACCTCCACTAGTAGTGCTCTATAAGCGCAAGCTGTAAACCCTCTCCTCCCCTCGTGGACACAGGCGAATTATCAGAGTCAGCCAATGGTGTCAATACCCCTCTCATACAAGGGTCGGGCGCTGCTGGACTATAATAGATGAGTCAAGGACCGTTCTACTGAGGGTCAGGCAGGCTAAGTCGGACATTCAATGACAGGTAGGTCTTTGACAACCTTGCTTGAAAGTCTGGACAGCATTGACAGACTGGGGCATAAGGATCTCGCATGGTCAGACTTTCAAGCAAGTTTTGCTAAAGTCGCGTTATTGAATGTCCGACCTAGCCTGACCCACAGTAGAACGGTCCTTGACCCGTCTATTATAGTCCAGCAGTGCCCGACCCTTGGCCTTGGTTTAAGCGCCATTGGGTGTCTCTGATATTTGCCTCTGTGTAAGATGAGAAAAAAAGTCTGTTGAAAGACTATATTTCAAGCCAGAAAACTGTAATTAGCTTTCCAAGTTGTTTATTTAACAATATCTTAGCCTAGCAAGCAGCTGTCAGATGTCATCTAAGAAAAAAAAATGTGAGCTGTTAATAGATTCAAGAGAAATTAGTTTACAAATAGCCCGTGTAAGTACGCCCATGTCTTGCTTATTTCTCATAGGGTTGTAAGATAGTCACATCATGATGCACATCATCATAAACGCGATCATGATACCTTTCATAGTAAGTAGACTCGCCTCTCTGCCCTCTCTTTTAGAGAGGGCAGAGAAGCGAGTCTCACTCTTAAAAAACCCTGCCCCTCCCCTCCCCCCCCCTCCCCCCCCTCCCCCCCTCCCCCCCCCATGCATCTTAAAGAGTGCCCCCCAGAGTGCCCCTCTCCCCCTAGAAAAAAAGAGCCACATTTTTAAATTATTTTTTAGCAAGCTTTTTTCAGCTTGCTTTTTTTTTCTTTTTTTAAATTTATTTATCCATCAAAATCTCAAGTGACTTATTTTGAAAAGCCAACCTAGTAGTCACGTGACCCCCTTAAGTAGGTCACTTCCCGTCACGTGACCTATTTGAATTTCCCGCCAACATGGTGGTCACGTGACCCTCTTAAGTAGGTCACTTCCGGTCACGTGACCTATTTGAATTTCCCGCCCAAAGGTCACGTGACCGGAAGTAGGTCACTTCCGGTCACGTGACCTATTTGAATTTCCCGCCAAAAGGGAGGCCTCTCATTGGCTGCTTTTGAATTTCCCGCCAAAAGGGAGGCCTCTGATTGGCTGCAGGTCGATTGAGTAATAAACAGTACTTAACTATAGTCCCGTTCCGATACATACTATACTACTGATGCAGGCATATACGAAAGTGAATATTATTATTTTCGATTTTTTTCAAAAAGAAAGTAATAAAAGCAATTTATTGAAATTTGCAAAAAAACTGCTAGCCAGCCCTCATATAGCTATGTTTCACCCAAGGTGGTCTGACTTCTGTTATTATCATTCACTACATATTTCTCTAGCATCATGTGAGAAGAAATACACAGTAGAATGCATATTTATGATTTTATTCACCTTGGAAATCAGTAAAATTGGAATTATTTTATTCTATTCAATTCAATTAACTTTTTTTATTTTCCAAACTGCATCTGGATTGATTTTTTGTTAAGTATATTAATAATCAAGTGTCAAAAAGATAATTGGTCATGAGGAAATTGATTATTGACTCAGGGTTTAATTAACCCTGAGAAATATACACCTACTAATTTTGCATTTTAAGACAATTTTGTGACATAGGAGAATCGTTGTATTTCGGTTATCATTCGAGATAGACAAAAGCGGAAAAAAACATGAGATAGGCAAGGTCGGGGGACAGCATTTTCCATAATTTTTTTTCTAAAAGTCTCAATTTTTCTTGAAAAAATTTAACTGCGATCTTCACGAATTTATTTCTCTCTTTCGCTATTATGGAAATGTAGTAAAAAAAAGCTACCACCTCCATGGGCCTCCATAGGCTGCAAGGCATTAAGTTTTTGGGTGCAAGATAGAAATGACATTTTGAGTGAATTTGCCTGTATTTCTCTCTTTCTACCCCCAAAGCGGGCAAAAACTGGGCACATTCTACCGCCAGGACCTATGCAACAAGTCACATCCACTCTATATCTATATGTTAACTGATAGCGGTTATGATACAGATCGCGAACGTACACCAGGGGCGGGGGGACAGGGGATGGACGGCAAAGGCATGGACGCGTAACACACGCCGCCCTGTAGCCGACCGACACGGCGAAACGGAAACGGCGATGGTGTCGCTGCTGATGCTCCGATCGACTCGCTTTATGGCCGAGACGTAAAACAGCGGTTACGCGCTGCTGGGCGCTGATGCCGACAGCCACCTGCTCACCCCCAGCCACCTGCTTTCCCACAGCCACCTGCTCACCTACAGCCACCACCTGGAATTTGATTATATATGACTTCCAATATATGAAATTAGGGTAGCTTTTTCTGGCGATTACGATTCTGCCGTCAGAAATGAGAAATAATGTATTGTACTCAAATTAGATCACTCATTCGAATTCATTTCTGATGCCAGAATTGACAGATTACCCTGAGTCATCTGTGAGGCCACTCACACACTCCATTTTTTTTATATTTTATGCTGTATACAAGACATGCAGAAATAGAATTTGCCTTGAAGTACCTGCATGTTGAGGCTCAAAGACTAAAGGGGCGTCTGACATGGACTTAAAACACACTGTAGGCGTATTGAGGACATATTTGGCCATGAATTAATCAAATTTAGGATTGTGCATCACATTATTTTCAATGGAAAAATTGAAAGACAAAATCGAAAATCCATGTCTAGTGTCGAAATGATCTGAATTTACCCTTCTTTTTGTGTGATGCGCCAAGTAGGTAATATCCACTAACCCCCCAATTGGTCAAAACTATTTAATTATAATAATTATTAGCCCTAAATAGGGCCGCCATATGCCTATCATTTCATCAGTTCATTTTTTTTAGGCATATGCTAGAAACACTCGAGGCGCCACCTAGGGAGTACTGTGGTTGCTAGTTTTAGTTCCCTACCCTACCGCTGCTACTGGCTGCTGTAGACCCCTATACGGCACTAGCATATCCTGGTATCTCGGGCAGTCGGGGGCTACACTGCTCTAGCTCCTTATCAATCTAATCCCCTCCCATCACACATGGAATAAAGGAAATGTACTTGATCAAGGGTGTGAAGATGAGAGTTTGGGGCCTAACCACAATGCATTGCTCTGAGTTAACACCCTCAGAAAAGTGAGAGTCATTGTCGCTAAAACTACCCTCACCTGAGGGTGAAGATGGCGGCCCCCTGAGCCTAATACTATATAGGCTAGTCCCGTATAGACACGTGTTTGGCCGGGCAAGGCGTCGTTTACACACAACCCCCAGACGAGGGACAGATCCATGTCTGAGGGAGGTTAACGCCCATGTACACACGCTATAGGCGTCTAGCCGGTTGCATTATCAACCAATGAGAAAATTCCCTGGCCTTCACTGCGGAATTCTTAGGGGGCATTATGTAACAGCCTGTACCCATTGTGATTTCTGTATCAGTGCTTATCTCGCTGGTTACCAGATCAAGCAATGGTGCCCCCTACTAAGGAACCTGCAACATCGGTATAGGATAAGCCGGATTATCTCTATATGGGCAGCATGATGTCTGAATGCACTGTGCCCTTTTGGTGCCGACATACATGCATGCTATTTTGGGCCAGTAACTCGCCACCTACAGTAAGTAGCATTGAATCATGTTAATTCACTCCCAAATGGTCAGCATGATGCACCAATGCAGTACAGGCGAGTCACTAGTTGGTGCATTGTGACCACACATAATGGTGAAGCCTTGTGGCAGCATTCTGGCATTAAAGGGTTAAGTCTAGCTGGAAGTGAAACAGAAGCTTAAAATAAAGAAATAAAGACATGGGGTGGGAGTGATATCAGATCTCAGATTAAAAATAGATGTGTAGCCTTAGCCTGTAGACTGATCAGAGAACCAAGTAGCGACTGTCTCTCTGAGGTTGTCCCTGTAATTAGCTGACAGGTCGGGACTGGTTTTACCGACAGGAACATATTAGTATAGTCACTGTCATCTAGCGGCAACATGGCTTGCTAAACACATAGCGTGGGCGCCATTTAATATTGAGACTGACATGAAACTATATGGGTCTCATATTATATTAAGAAAATAGAATGACAGTAAGGGGGGAGGGTCTATAAGTAGGTTGTATTGGTCATCCCAGCTAACACCCCCCTTGTCCATTCAGAGATCCTCATTCACCCAGTTCTCAGCATTACACTGCGTTGAGGCCCTACCTATGACACTGCTAGAGCTTAGTATCCCCATGTCCATGATGGTGGGGAGGAGGGGCGTTAAGGCCGTATGACACTGCTGCATGGTGGGGAGGAGGACGGGTCGTGGAGGGTGTGAGGAGGTTCACACCTAGTACACATGTTGCCCCACCCTGGAGGACCTCCACTACAGCGGCCTCCACACCCTCCACCACACGTGTCAACACTCCCTGGTCTCCAGCCTCACCCCGGCCTCCCACCCCTCCTCCCCCGGCCCCTCCCGCCTCCCACCCCGGCCTCCCAGCACGACCCACTCCCCGAGGCCGTCCAAGCACCGTGTTAGACCCTAACCCAGCACCCACAACACAACGACAGCCGCGTGTGGCTTCGGCCCCTTTAAGGGAGTGGCTTCCATAGAGTACCACTAGTACTCTGTCCTCCCTGTAGGTGGCGCGGGGGGCGGCAGTGGGTGCCGTGGTGACGGTTGTCATGGTAACAGCAGCGGTGCAGACACACAGACAGATGCCGCGGTGCAGGGCGGGAGGTGAGGGCTGTGGTAGACGCTACCTTATAGACGCTACGCGCCCCACCTCTAGGACGGCCCGGGACGAGGGTGGCGGGGGGGGGGGGGGGGGGCGTTATCATACTATGCTGGTGGCCGGCCCAGGATGGTACATCAGTCACAGGCCGCGGTACCAGCATATTATCATACATGCATTACTAGAGTATAGCCCCCACATGAACACGAGGCACGCACTGTGCGTGGCAGCCATTACCGGAAGTAGCATGGGCGGAATGGGTAAATGGGTGTCGTTTAAGAGATAGCAAGAAGAAATGATTAAAGTGATGCGATTGAGAGTTTTACCCTCGCTGTGAACTGCTCCCTCCCTCTGACTTGTTCACTCCCTCTGAGCTGCGCCCTCACTGTACGTTTTTCCTTCACTCTGAGCTGCTCCATTGCTCTGAACTGCTCCCCCACACTACTTGCTCAGGTGCTCCCTTACCCTCAGCTGCCCCATTGCTCTGAGCTGCTCCCTCACACTGGGTTGCTCCCTCCGCATGAGCTTCCCTTTAGTTTACCCCGAGCTGCTCCCTCGCCCTGAGCTGCCCCCTTGCTCACAGCAGAGAGAATGGACTGCTCCCTCAGCATGAGTTTCCCCTCACCTTGAGCTGCTCCCTTACTTACAGCAGAATGAACTGCTCCCTCACAGTACCACTGATCAGCCACATGAGGTAGGTAGTGGTGAGGGCGGGCCCTGATGTATTGTTATGATTAAACAAAGGCGGCGTGTAGGGCTGTGAGGGATAACTGGGTGGGACGCGGGGCGGCGTCTACTTGACGATAAAGACGACGTAAAGCGCTACACTTGATGCTGCTTGTCGGGCGCTGCTCCATAATTCAGGGCCTCGTGGACCCATCAAAGGCGGATTTGTCAGCGGGCCGTGCTGAAGGGGCCTGCTGGGGCTGTGTGGGGCCGCCCAATGACCGCCCCTGTCGCCCATAAATTATGTATGAAAAGAAGGCCATGTGGGGCTAGGGGAGGCGGACGCCGATAAACATGCTAATGTACAGGGTGGTGGGAGGGGATGGGAGGTGGTATAATAAGTGGGGGAGGCACCGACTGCAGCGCCGTGCTGGTAGTAGCAGCGGTGGTTAAGGGAACTAAAGATGAAGAGTTCTCTCACCTGGCTTAATACCACAGAGCGAGTACCGCTCCACCCACCTTGGAACTACCGTTTAACCAGCGAAGTGTGATCGTGTGGACAAAATGGCGGCGCCCATGGAGGCCCCAGTTCCGGTGTGGGGGATGCGGCAGTGACGGCGGCGGGGCGCGCTGATTGGTTGACCCGTCTCCCCCTACCGGCGGGCAGAATAGACGCCGCCGCCCGGATGCAGCACTACGACGCCCCCTAGCGCCGACCTTGGCGTGCAAGTTGCATCAATATTTGACAGGGTCAAGGCCGCAGGTCGCCTGTGCCGACCTGCAAACCAAACACGGCCACGACCTGTGTGACCTACCAGTCGGAGCTAACTAGCCGGCCCTGGGCATGAGGGGGGAGGTGGGGGGTGAGGGCAATGGTGGCTGGCTCGTGGACTAAGGGGCCATTGTGGCGAGCAGCTGCCCCGCTATAACCGTCCTTGGCATCACTATTAACCCTTTAAGGGCGGTATGACACGATGCATTGGTTCTTCATGCCAAGCTATCAGGAGCGTCTCAAACCTGTAGGGTCAGCATGATGTTTGAATGCAGCACTGGTGAGTTACTCGTCAGGGCTGCATTCATGCATTATGACGACCAAGGGTTAATGCATTAATGCATCGTGTCGTCCTTAAAGGGTTAACATTACCTAGTACTAGATGTCTGTGGTGTCAGCACGTCAAGTGTAGCATGTTGTCAAGGGCATCACACACGGACACATCCATGTCAGCCTGCCCTGCGTCCCCTTTACTACGTCCCTAACCCATGACGTGTTCGTGACGTGACTGCAGTTAGGGGTCAGGGGTTATCGTCATGGTGAGTGTGACGTCACGGCAAGAGGACATCATCATGTCAACAGTGTGACCCCATCATGTCACAACCTTTGTCTATCTGGAGGCACATTTACCGCTCACAGTCTCATAGGCTTGAACATAGACTCCCAGTGGTTCTGTGTGGTAACTGAAGACTCAAGTGATGACTGTGTACAATGCTACACTGACGACCTGTGCTAACTTAACCAGACCATGTAAAATTATGAATATGATCTCTCCATAAGGGAGCACCCCCTGTGCAACCGTGATCTGCAGTAACTAACGTGATCTGCAGTAGTGCAGATAACGGCAGACCATCCAAACGTGATCTGCATCAAATCAACGTGATCTGCATCAAAATATTGTGATCTGCCACAACCATCCAACTGATATCTGCAAATCTTTGTCAATTTCGGACACTCTTCTCACCAAATTGAGCATTTAAAAAAATTGACCTAAGATTTGTAATTTTCAATGATTTTTTTGCCAAAATGGCTATTTTTAGGAAAATTGATCTTTTGGTGATTTTTAGAAAAGAAATGCCAAAGTGAACCTTGGGCAATGTGAAATAATCACAGGTCTATATTATATAGGTGCCCCAGGTTGCCCCTGGCCAATGTGACCCAACCCAAAAATACTTCCTAGATGCCCCATATGTCCCCATGCATAAATAATGCTATTTACTTCCAGATACCCAAAGACAAACACCACAAAGACCTACATGTTTTGATACAGAAAGCATTAGGAAGAGGATGAATTCTATTGATGCAGAAAAAGGCTTCTTGAATCACATAAATTGATGCAGATCACGTTATTTTGATGCAGATCACGTTTGGATGGTCTGCCGTTATCTGCAGATCACGTTAGTTACTGCAGATCACGGTTGTACACCCCCCCCCCCCCTGTTGTTAAAAACTGACCACTCCCTAAGGTCAAGCAGTAGGGCGTTGTCTATGGGGGACCAGGTAGAATAGGCACACTACTACATGTAACAGACAGACTGTTAACACACTGTTACTAACAGGAATAAAGGTGTATGCCCCCAGTGTGCAGTAAGGAGGCAGAGGAGCCCCCAGAGCAGCAGTGTAGAGAGGTGAGGTGAGAGGGAGAGGGAGACAGCTCTCTGGTGACACATGGAATTTGCTAACACGATGTGAGGAGGCGGTGTGAATGGTAATGTTGTCAGAGCTCTAATGTAGCTCGTACACGGGCCCGGGTGTAGTATATCACCTCTAATGTCGCTCTACACTGCGTCTTTGTGTTTCCAACCCACACAGCCGCATTCCTGCAGCCGTCCCATGTCTGTCAGTCTCGGACACACACCCAAAAGCTATATACCATAGGCTGGGATCAGACCAACTCTTGACTTTTGCGCCAGTTTAGTGGCGCGGAAATTTGTATTGGGGAATACCAGTCTAATTACAGACATATTCTTATCTATATCAGAGGGATAATTGGGTAAGCTGTGGCTATTGTGTGATTAACACCTTTACTTGGAAGAGGTGATTAAAACATGTATTGGGGTGAGGTGGCTCCCAGGCTATCTAAATATGATAGACGCTGGTCGAGGCTGCATGTTTGGGGAACTCACTCACACAAACACGGGGGGCACAGGGAAGAAAGGACTGGGAAGATGAACATATTACCCCGGGGGGGCCACTCCCTATCTTTTCTATAGTCACCATGTGTGAACATCACCTCAAATCTGGTACCCTTATCAAGGGGCGAAATTTTCAAAAATCATACCCTTTTCAAGGGAAAATTAGCAAGAAAACAGACCTAATTCACAGATAACCCTGAAAAGTACACCCTAATTACGGGTCACCCTGCAAAAAATCCACTTCTCAAGGGTGACCAAGAAATTTTGTAAGAAAAAAAAGTAAAAATTACCCTTCAAAGCTCTGAAAATGTACCCCTTTCTATCCAAAATCTACTTAAAAAACACCCCTTATCAAGGGCCCTCGCGGGCCCGTGCCTAGGACCCAAAAACGGACCCTTTCCCTTGGAATCATGTTCACACATGGTATCCAAATCTGAGGGAGTGGCCCCCCCGGGCATATTACGCACTATGTTTTTATCTAAGCAGATTTATTACCCAGTAACTAGCAAACAGCGTCGAGACAACAAGTATATGCTACACACTATTAATTCAGTTACTAGTGATGTCATTGGCGCGGGGACAAAAGAGTCGCCATCCCTAGTTTATACACGGGAGGTGAGTGTTTCTGCCCCCGGTTGGTCACGGTGCCGCCCCCTAGTGTTATCTACAGAGTGACTTGTTGTATAGTTAGCGTGCAGGGTTAAAGGCGGGATGAGAGGGTGACTCTAGTTTCTATACTATAGCTGCACAAAATGTAGTCCTCACAGTGCCCTTTAGTTATTGACAACAATGAGTATAGATAGATGCTCTATTCTCATCGTTGTCAAGCAGCATACACAGGCATTGACCACCAAATTGGTTCACCTTTTTGCCATCAGCGGCGTGACAGTCAGAAATGGCCACCTGCCATTTTGAATAGGGCGTGGCTTCTTTGTTAAATCATCTCTGAATCGACATGAATATATCCAGGGAGGTCAAGGAGCTCTATATCTCTGATATATCCGATAGGTAATACTTACATTATATATATGGGGTAAACCAAGTGCCATATATATATGGCACTTGGTTTACCTCATCCATCATGCATGTACACCTCACATCTGGGCTCCGTCTGTACTTTTATCTACGACCCACCGTGTCATGGCTTGGTGGAGAAGCCATAACGTCTTAGTTTTGCTACAAGACTGTAGGTGGCGTTGTGACAACTGTCAACATCCGGGCCCTCCATGTGGCTTCCCTTAGCTACACTCACCAAGCCGAGTCCTGCTTTATACATACTGCTACAGCCTACAGAAGTGCTGAACACCCAGTTAATGTAGGGAGAGTGTAGTAGGGGATGTATGGGGTTCACACGTGTGTCTGCAGGGAGGCTACCCACACATTCAGGGGTGGAGAACATCGCCACACAGGGCAGGAAAACAAACAAGATAAATGAAGTGTTCAGACAAAAGTGTAAATATTGGGGAGAGTTGCTAAGTAGACGTCCATGACGTGACGTCAGCTGCCTTAGTACAAACGTGTGGTGCCCTTACTGCAATGCTTAGTCCAGAAAAAGAAATATCTCTTATTGTATTGAAAAATATAAATATTCTTAATAGTCATGATATGCATGTACATGTATTTATAAGATGCTACACCTTTAATAAAAAGTTATCTTAACAAATCAAGTAAAAGCATTTTTGATTGATAAGGCGTCATTCATACAGTATGTCACGTATATTTTTGGCTATTTTCAAGACACACTCACCCCTATGTCACGCTTTTCCTCATACCTCTATCATTGGGAGCCAAGACCCCCCACCCCCTCCTGTGTGACCTACTTTATGGATCACCCCCCAAAAGATAGAAGGTTGTTCTTTTTTACCAGACTAGCTTTTGGTGGAAATTGAAAATGCATTGGAATAATATAAACATATGTAAAGAGAATATTGTATATCAAATATTTCATTCTTAAAAAAAACAACTAAAAAAACAAAAATTAATAAAGCATATTTTGATTTTCCAGCGTCCAAGGACTGGCACCATGCGGGTAAGGACAAGGCACTGCTGTGTACCGAGTGTCGCGTCTTCTTCAAGAAGTATGGCGAGGAGCGGCCTGTAGACAAACGGGAACCGCCGCCCTTCATGTTCAAACCCGTCAGGGAAGACGACACAATCAACGGCAAGCACAATATGCGCACACGGCGAAGTAAAGAACAGGTGAGGATTTATTTTGTTATTATTCTTAAAAACTAAAATTTAAAATTATATATAAAAATTATAAAAAAAATAGAATCATGCAATCCTTAATCATCTACGTACAGAAAAAAATATAATAAATTTAGATTTGATCAGGTTTCAGAAATCTTGACTCCTGTCCCTAATTCATTTATATGGGCAGATTTACAATAGGTGGCCTGGGGTTAAAAATATTAAACATATATAAATCTACAAAAATGTTGAAAAAAATCTGTGCAAGGTAGACCACTACATGATTAAAGTCCGACTTGAGCAGCTGTGGCAGAAGTTGCTGAGATGATTTATTTTTCAATTATGACTCGGACCCTTGTGATGGATAGGCGTTGTAAATGATGCTCTGTGCCTTAAACTGACCCTTACGCATGCGCACAGCGCGTCTGGGTAATCACATGACCATATAGGCCTGACCTCTGGTGTCAGGAGTTGGTACTTCCGGCAATAAGAAAGAGAAAATAATCGTGCAGAATGAATGAATGAAAGCAAATCTTCAAGAATGAGGAACTTGAAATACGATTAGCAAGAGTAACTGAACGGTTTATTCACTTCGGATATTTGCACCTCCCATATTGGGTGTCTCACTCAACATTCGCCCTTCCCTCAATAAAACAAGGGACCCCTTCAGACATGGGTTTCACTGACTGTTGTAAAAGTCGTTATAAAGCCATTATGTAAGCCGAGTTAGGGCCTGGACATGGCCGGATATATGAATGGGGGCTTGTTGTACGCTGGTCAGGGTGTCTGGTGAGCGGCTCTTTAACCCTTTAACGGCAGCATACTGCTTTAATGTGCTATGCCCTTCATTGCCATGATTGTATGAATGCAGCCTCGCCAGGGATGCATTCAATTTCATGAATGCATCATGCCAACTCAACGGGAGTATGCTTACTCCGTAGGGTTGCAATGATGCATGAATACGAGTTACTTCCCAGGGCTGCATTCATGTGTCATGACAACTAAGAGCATGATGCATTAAAGCACTATGCGGCCTTTAAAGGGTTAGACGTCCCTCTTCCATACACCTGAGCTACTCCCCCCCTCCCCCCAACACACAGAGTGGCCCATTCAGGGGTCAATCAACCCTTTATTGGGTCATCACAGATGTGGGGTCTCCTCGCTACCCCTGTTCAGAAGTTTTACATCAGTTTGGGATTCTGCAGCAGAGAGAGCACACCATACACACCACCTTCTTCCTCATGAAAGCAAAACATCTAGATAAGTTATGACCTCTAAAAGTAAAAGGAAGAGACACGATCTCCCATTATGCGACAAAATGCGAGTGATCCAAGTGGCGAGGACGTTAGCCAATAAGACGCAGACGCAGATGGCGGCAGACTTCAGCGTCTCTCAGGCCCAGGTGTCCCGGATCTTGAAGCACGCAGACGACATTGAGGCCCTGTGGAAGTCAAATTGTAACCCCCACAGGAGCCGGAACAGGGGGAGCCGGTTTGTGGCCGTGGACGCCGCCCTGGTGTCCTGGTACAAGGGGAGGGGTACTGCTACAGGGGGTGAGGGGACAACCCTCTCAGGTCCCATCCTTATGGCTAAGGCCCGGGAGCTGGCTCACTCCCTGGGGCAGCCAGGGTTTAAGCCCTCCGAGGGCTGGCTGAGCAGGTGGAAGGAAAGGAATAATGTGTCCTTTAGGAAGGTAATGGTGGGTTTATCCATAAGATTTTAAATTTTAAAAATTCTTGGTGGTTTTCATATTGGAATAATACGGTTAGCTGCATGAAAAATAAATCTCCCATTGCAAAGATAAAAATCCGGGAAAAAATGCAAATAACTGGTATGCATATCCATGGTACATATATAATGTATTTAAATCTAAAATATAAAAGAAAGGTTATATGAAAAACTAATGGGCGGATTAAGGGTGGGGTTCCCAAAGTTTTTCTTAAGTGACGAGTGCATGCATAGACTCCAAATGGTATTCGTATTGGTCTATGACACGACTGTGGTCAATTATCTCCCCAATGCCATTAGCTAGGGCATTTCTTTCTCAGAACTCACGAAACAGCAGTGTATTCTTTCGCTTTTATTAGTGGTTTCCTCGTCTAGGCGTCACCGTCTGATTGGCTGGGGGTGTATTGCTGTTAGGCTAATACAAAGATTGTGTGTATACTGTGTCACTGTGGACACTGGTGAATGGGTCACACCCATGCAGTGCTCCATTTAATGAGCAGCTCATCTTCATATGTCGAGGCGCTCATTAATATTATCGTAAAACCTCGCGTAGAAATCTAACTCACGTAGAACCCGCCCCCAAAATTAAGAAAATCATACAAGCTGCACAGGGGTCTGATTATGGCGAGTTTAGTACTGTAGAATAATCTAAAAACTCATATAAGCTTCATATAAGCTGCACCCCCCCCCCCCCCCCCCCCCATTGTGTGCTGATCCTATAGGCCAGACAGGCGATCTGACTCTTGTACTAGCCGGGGCTTCTATGTAAGGTTTTATGGTAACTCTCTAAGGGCCACATAACACTTTCATCAGCCGCTCACTGGTCGGCATGATGCTCTAATGCAGCCCTGACAAGTAATTCGCCACTAGATACTTGAAGCGCTTTACGGTCCTTCAAGCCGTTATGTGTAACTACTAGAGCGGTAACTATCCGTGTTTACACAATATGTCACGACTGTTTTCAGCTACCATCTTCACATAACCCGAGTGAGAGTTAATTTCCAGTCTTATTATCATCTTCTGCCTCACGACTATATTGTCCGGCCCGCCCAGTCTGCATCTCAGTTATACTAATTTAGACAAAGGCCAAGGAATCATAATGACCAGGTATCATCTTTCCCAAGTAAACAGCAGGATAGAAACCTCCCAATGAGTGGTAACAACAGAGGAGTGTAAGGATACCAGGTCAATCTCTGAGTCCAGAATTCCTGATCAATAAATAGACCAATCAGGGGTAACAAAGACTGAGGCGAACGAGGCGTGGTCAGCTAAAATCCCAGCGACAAGTCTAACGATTTGGTGTGGTATATGAAGACTGGGAGTGATCCACACGGCTGTTTTTGGGGCGTGGTCTAAGATGAGGAGAAGAATGTAGCTCGTTAGTGGTCGAGTCCTGCTGAATGGTTCTGATTGATGACCACTGACTGGGGGATGCGGTAATTAACACCACCAATATTCACAACGAGTCGTGTTCATCTGACGCTTTCTGTACAAGGCGCCTAAGACAACCGTAACCATACCTGACTAATAAGATGGAGCTGCAAGCGCAGCGGTGGTCGCTACCTTTATCATGCCATGTCCTGATTTGGGGGGGTCGGAGCAAATAAATATTTTCTTTTCTGCCACGCGACCCTCTCACTGAACATGTGTGACCGGGGAGCAGCCAATCCGTGAGCCGCATGCAGATTAGCTGCTCTGTTTTGTAGTTGGAGTCCGGAGCACCGATTCTTGTCAGGCTCGAGAAAACACCCCGAGACGACAGCTACCTCCACAAATCTCCACCAGCTGGCAACCCATGGCATCAGCAGAGTATCTTACCGCTAGAGGGCTCGGGGCAGGAGGAAAACCAGAGAAAAAACATTGGCAGAATGGTAGGCAGGAGGCAGAGGAGAGGTCAATTTCCGCCTGCTCGGTTTGATTTTTGCCCGCGAGAGGGCAGCACTTGATTTGGACGGGTTGATTACACAGACAGGCCGAGTTAAGGTGTGTGTACCCTCCCCGCTGGCACTCGCGGACGCAGCCTATCGCACAACATTTGTCAAAATAATAAAGGAGGCCGGGGCGGAAGGTGACTTGGTGGTGAATACTAACAGAGGATTCCATCCGTGCGGCGTATTACATGGTGCTGCCACCTAGCGGGTATTACCACGACACACTGCATGGAGTGGCGCAGTGAAGCCCTAGTTTGTCTGCCAAAATAGGATCTGATACCAAGAGTTTAAACAGGTAGGGCAGTTAATGAAACACACATGGGTTAAGTGTTAGTAGGGTCAGGAGGGAAGGAAGGACTGAAGGATAATTCAGAGAAAATATCAATACAAAATTTATACACATACTCACAAAGTAGACAAGTAAATTAGATTAGTAGCTTGCATTATTTTATAACCCGGTAAGCGACATCTTCTACATGCGCAATCACAAATTGAATTTCACGAGCCCACGTAAGAAGTAGCATGAGAGCCACACATTACCCAAAATAAATGGCACCCGTGCGCTCTATTTACAAATGCTCTATAGCGGCCATTACCGAATCCACCACCGGCAGGATCTGGGACAACATGGCTGCCGAGTGCCGAGAAGTGCCGACTCATGCAAACTGATCATTTGGATCATTTGCCTCCTGAACAAGCACCTAAATGTTGGTCCCTTATGCCTTTGTGTGTCTTTGGTTGAGATTTAGGTGTGAGACTTTAGCTGTTAACTGCTTGAGGGTGGAGGGTCGGCCGGCAAACACTCTGGGTCCGCTCATGTAAAGATCACAGCGACTCAAGTAGAGGGACTCGACACACAACCCGCCTCTGGATTATACCGTAAACCCCTCCTGATTATACCGTAAAACCCGCATTCAATCTGCTTGAACCTGTGCAGAATGCTTGAAGCTTCCAGCATTTGGAAATATTATGTCAAGTGTGAGTAGAATAAATAAGGGTAGTGTGCAGCTTTATACAGCAAATAGAAAAACTCTTCTATAGCAAATGTATATTTAGACATAAACTGGAGTGCTCTACCAGTGCTGGAGCTACTATTCATGTGCTTCAGTGTAGCCCCAAGTCTGTACATTCTAGTACCATTTATCTTGTACTCTTTCACCCTTCATGTGCCAGCCCCACATTGACCAAGGATATATAATCTACCACACCAGACTCCAACACAACAGTGAGTTGTATGGGGATGTGAGGCTGAACAAGCTGCTGTGTTTGCCTGCATGGCATGTAGCATGTACACAGCACTGTATTGATGTCAGGGATCACTCCATACTAGTCAACACGGCGTACCCTATACATGTACTGTATGTAGTCTATAATCTACCACCAGACCAGACTCCTGCACACAGGCAGCACTCAGCACATAGGGGACTAGCACATTAGGCTATGGGGGCCGCCATCTTGAGCAATGCATTGTGGTTAGGCCCCTGACTCCAGAGCAGTGCATTATGGGTGAGTTTCTTATCAGTCCCTTTGTTCTAGGTGTGAGCGGAGGGGATTTGCCTGATAAGGAGATGGGGGTGTAGCCCCTGACTACCTGGGGATATGCTAGTCCCATATAGTGCTCTGGTGAGAGTTCCATCAAAACGTCTATCTTGCTGCATTCTGTTGCCCGGGGACATTGTTATTGGCGGAGGTCTAGCTGCCTGCCCAGGAACAGTCAGGCGTCAAGCCGACGAGGGACTGGTGATCCTCGGCCAGCGGCCACTATTTTGATAAGTTTACAAGAGTATTTATACACTCTCAATCTGGAAGACGCTAGACTGGGAAGAGTCAGGGTGGGATGAGGACTGGTACTCGAGTCTTTAATACCCCACCTGCTACCATAAGGCTAGCATAGTGATTTGATCCACTATGTCGATTTGTTGCCATGATGCATGAATATAGCCCTGCCTGGCTGGTGAGTAACTCACCAGGGCTGTATTCGCGTATCATGCTGAGCCTCAGGATTTGAAACTGTGGGGTTGGCGTGATGCAATAATGCAGCACCAGGGCTGCGATAGTGCATCATGACGCCAAATGAACATGATACATTCAAGCATCTTGCTATGGTGATGCGGGTCTATATGTTAAGCCACTGCACGACCACTACCATTCACCCTTTTGAAGGAACTATTTTCTCGCCCATGGTTCCATTGTGAATGCTGATTTACTGATTAGGCCATCACCACCTTACCAATGCGGACCATTTTCTGGCAAAAAATAGTGCCCTATGGTGGAAAGGAGAGTTATCTTTCCTGGAGAGTGGTGAATGGATGAGATGGGGTCTGACTACAGGGGTAGCAGCTTGGTTACCATGACAACGTCACGCCCGGCCCAGACTGGGGGGGGGGGGGGGGGGGGTGTAGACAGTGCTGCCGGCTGGTGTCAAACGGACGAGTTATGTACTAGGGCAGGGCCGGGTAGCAACCTTAGGGAGACGCCGGTCTGTGTGAGGAGGTAAAGGAGGGGTGGGGGGGGGGGGGCGCTGTTTTCTCACCGAGTCCATGCTAGTATATAGTTTTCTATGCTGCTCTATATTTTGCTGTAAACAAGCTGGTGTAAAGGCATATTTCTAGTACATGTGTATAAGGGAGCGGGGCTCAAGGAATAATCTAAAAACCATATGTTCGCTATATGAACGGAAGACATGGGAATACATTGAAAAAGTCTCTGGATGTGAAGGACCTTAGACAGGTAAAATCGACAAATTGACATGAGCATAGTGACAAGGGACAAGACCCATTTCTTAGAATCAACAAATGACATAGGCATTCCTCAATATCGACAAGTGATATGAGGACTGTTAACAAGGGACAAGACCCCTTTCTTAAAATCGACGAAGGACATTGGCATTTCTTAAAATCGACAGGTGATATGAGGGCTGTTAACAAGGGACAAGACCCCTTTCTTAAAATCCACGAAGGACATTGGCATTTCTTAAAATCGACAGGTGACACAGCCCCCACCCCGCATCTGGGGCCCTATATGATGTCAATGGTTGCGACATTTCTCTGCTTAATCATATGATTCCTCATTCACTGTTGATACGGTGGTGAAGTTAACACCAAGATGGCAGTAATTATATAACCTTATGATGCCCCTTTCTAACCCACACCTTTACATTGACTGCTTGCAGGGATCAGGTAAAAACCGAGTTAAGAAGGACCGCCAGGCGGCGAGCAGCCCGGACAACGTGGACAGTCCGACTAACAGCTCGACCAGTTCTAAGGACATCGCGGGCCGCAAGTCGCCCAGTACGGTCAGCACCTGTAGTAACTCCAGCACCGACAAGGACAAGAACAAAAAGGTAAGTACTAAGCCAGAAAAAATAGACTTCTATGCTATTCATGTAGATTTTTTTATTTTTTTTCTCAAAAATATCCTTCTATTCATTTAGAGTTCTGGGCCTTTTAGTTTAGCCTTTAGCTGTAAAATGATCAAAATTCACTTGATCAAAATTCACTAAATTGAATATGTGAAGGAACAAAATGAATAAAAAGTAGGAAACGAGAGGGTTGTATAGGAATGATGAGTGTGAAAAGAATTCTTGATGAACCCTCCAACAGTATATATATGTGGATTTCTGGTATAGTAATTACAATAGAAAAGTCAAACTGGAATGTGTCTACTTTTAGATAAATGCAACAATAACATATTATCAATGAAACCTGATATTGTAGTGGCTAAAACTAATGTCACACAAAACCTGAAATTGCATTTTCATTTCAGAAGATTACGGAGAGTCCGTCAAAGGGCAAGAAAAGAATCCGAGACGGAAACGACTCGGAGGAACAGAAGAGAAAGAAAGAGGTATGGAACATACTACAATTAGATGTGATCATTAGATATGATTATTAAACCTAAAGTATGGTGTAAAACTTTTTACTCCCCCAAATACTTAGATGCTAACCCATTACACAAGGGGAGAAGTGGAGGAAGGCTAGATGTACAGTATGTCCTATCATGTGTCTTAAACCTCTGCCTTGGCACCATGTATGACACATGGGTGCTGAACTCTGGGTGATGACGGGGGTTTGTGTTGGGTATTAACGTTGTAAGGGTAGCATAGTGCTTTAATGCACCATGCCCTTTGTCGTCACGATGCATGAATTTGCTGCCCTGCGACTAACTCACCAGCTCTGCATTTCAGCATCATGCAGGCCCTATGGAGTTGATACACTCTCATAGGGTCGACAGGATGCATTAATGCAGCACTGGCCAGTGCTGCATCAGTGCTGCATCAATCCATCATGATGCCAAAGGGCCTAAAGCATTAAAGCAGGATGCGGCCCCTAGAGGGTTAAGGATAGTGTGTACCTAATAGTGGCAGGGTGCGGCTTACGTGTAGAGAGTGGCACGTGCCATCCGGGGGCATTCTCCTCCCGGATTGACTCAAATTGCCGCTTGTATTGTGCCCTGTGCGTAAAGCCGGCGGATTATGCGTGCATCACGCCGCATGACGACCCGTCAAAGGAGTGTAAATTTACCTTGTATTACGTCTACCCCGCCTCCCTATTGGGGCTCAGGGGGAACACTGGCTGACCTAGTTCTGGGGCTATAAGGGGTGTTAGGGAGCTGATATCAGGAATGGACTGACAATAACTGGAGAAGGTAGCCATGAGGGGGTTATGGTGGTCTATTGTTGTCTGCAGAAACACATGTTATGAGAAATAGAGCGTTGTGTACTGCCCCCTTCCTACCAAAAAGTAACACCAAAATTAACCCTTTGAAAGAGGATAATAACTAACATTAATCCAGTCAATGCTGATATTTATTCAATAATGATCATAAATATCAATATTTCTCACGATTTCATTCACAGTTTAAGAAAAGGGTACCACCTAGATAAACTACTTGGACAGCCTTACCTGTGGCTACATGAGTCTGACAATAATTTTGTCTGTATGTTGTAGTGGAGAGCTGTGTGTTATATAAACATGTAATGTGGAGATGTGGGTATTGTAAAAAAGAATAGAAATAATAATATTAATACTAAGAATAATAAGTATAATTATAAGAAGATTTAGAAAAATAAGGGGAAAAAATTATTTTAAAAATTTTAAATTTTAGAAATAAGAAAAAAAGATAAACATGTGTTGTGGTTGTGTTGTAGGACCGGCCGGACAGTGCGGGTGAGTCGGACACGGACAGCAGCAGTGTGGGTGGTAACGACCACGATAACGATGAGAACGGTAACGACGGAGACATCGAGAATAACCAGGTGAGTTATTACGCAGTATACAACCCGCGCGCAAATGCTGCTTTAGTATCCACCCTGCAGAGATATCACAAGTGTGCAACTACTTGTAGATGTAATGTGATGATGCTATTCTTTTATTAATGAGTTTCACCAATGTAAAAAACAACAAGATCCATGTGCAGCTATAAATGTGTCTTAAGTTAATTCTACATGATATAAAAAGAAATCGAGCAGTTTTTAGTAAAATCGTATTTCCTAAGACAAATTTTAGTATCGCCATATGTGTAGACTGACTTAACAAGAAGAAAAAAAGTCATTCATACTTACCCTGTATATCCTGTATGAAGCTTTCCCATGCGTATTATAAACCTGTAAATAATGCTTACACTTTGCCCATTACAATATCTTAACAAAACCATCTATCGATGTATCTGGAATACCTGGAATCATATTTAGCTCCTTTAATATGATCCAGGATTAACCGAGTGACTTTCCTTAGTGTTATTAACAATATCTTTGCTACTGATTTCTGCACAAGGAACTGGGATATACAGGCATGTGATTTCCCTGGATTCTCAGGGATTTAAAAGGGGAAAGGGACTCATACAAACATGCGCTAACACTGTCCAGTATTAGTTGCTAGTCACCTTTGATTTTCCAATCAAAACCCAATCCCATGCCTGTATGAAAATGTATATGAAAGGAATATTCTTGGATATCAAAATCTCATTAGCGTAAACACTTTTTCATTAGTAGATATCATTGAAGCAACTACATAGATGATATGCACATTGAAAGAATTGACAATTAAACAAATTAACTTCTCTTTATTTTCTATCATTAAATAATGAATTAAAAATTGGGTAGCTATTTCTCTCAGCAGTTCCTTGTGTTCCGTTTATCTTCCTGTGCAATATTCCCTGCTGTAGCGCTCACCTTGCGTTGTACCGCGCGCTTGCTCCCCCTACTAGCACTAATATCGGGCCACTTATTGGCTTTTAGTTTGGCATTCTACAGGATGAACTGAGTTCCAGCGGTGGATCGTCAGCCCCGAGTCCGGTCCCGCCAGCTGCAGCCGCGGCCGCCGCCACGACGCCGGACGTCACCATCGCCCCGTTCAAGCCGACCCCTCAGCTGGCACAACCAGCAGAGGTCGATGCCCAGCCACCACAGCTTGTGGCGCCACCCAGTGTCAACCAGGCCACACCGGTGCTGACGGCAGCGCCTGTGGCACAACTCGCACCCATTGTCGTTGCACCAACGACGGCGGCACCTCCGCCGGTGCGACCGGTCACGACGCCGACATCGAGGGCCTCCCCGACGCCTGTCCTGCATGCGGCGGCCATTGCTGACCGGGAGAAGCTGCTGCAGATCGAGCGGCACCGGGAGATCGAGCGGAAAGAGTTTGAGCGGAAAGAGTTTGAGCGCAAAGAACTGTTTGAGATTCAGCAGCGGGAGCAGCGAGAGCATCACGAGCGGCAGCTGAGGCAGGAGCTGCTCGAGAGGCAACTCCAGGAAGCTGCTCGCGCCAAGGAGGAGCAACTCAACCTAGAGAGACAACGCGCCACCGATCTAGTCAAGGAGCGGCAACAACAGCAACAGCAGCAGCAACAACAACAACAGCAGCAACAACAACAGCAACAGCAGCAACAATTGCAGCAACGAGAGAGGGATCACCACCAACAACAACAACAGCAGCAGCAACAACAACAACAGCAACAACAACATAGAGACCTTGTTAATAAGGAGTTTGAGAGACAACTTGCAGAAGTTGAGAGGAAGCGGGAGATTGACCGAATTGGTCAGTTTGAGTACGAGCGACAGTTGGAGTTTGAGCGTCGACACCGGGAGGCAGCAGCAGAAGGTCGGCCTCCTCCCAGCGGACTGCCGCCGGCACCGAGCGACCCTGCCCGGTCCAGTGCCGGCCCCCAGACGGCTCCCCCACACCCGCTGTCGGTGCCCTTGTTGGGTCCAGCCGCCGCAACGGTGGTCTCCTCAGAGCGCCTACACGAGGTGGAGCGGCCCGGCAACGGGCTGCCCCCACACCTCCACCCCCTCACCACGCCCCTCCCACCCCCTCCCCCCCTACAAGGTGTCGGCGGCCTTGTCAAGGGGCCCCCCTCACACATCACCACGCCGTCGCAGACACTTCCGCACCCTGCGGGGCCACACCCCCCTCCGCTGTCTGCCCCTCCGCTCGCCTCCATCAAGCAGGAGGTGATCACCGACGGGGCTGACCACGGCGGGATACCGCCACACAAACCTCCCTCCCACCGCCCCGCGCTCTCCCCACCCCCTCCCCTCCTCTCACAGCAACAACATCAATCACAACAACAGCAACAACAACATCCACAACAACAACAACAGCAGCAGCCACCACCACCACATCCACACGCCCACCCACTTCACCCGTCTCATCCACTCGCCTCCCAATACCCCATCGGCCACCCGTACCACCTCGCACACTTACCGCCTTCGGTGGTTGGTGGTCCGCCCCACCTCACCTCACACCCCTCAGCCCACTCACCACATCTCCCACCCAACCACCTGCCCCCGCTCTCATCTCCAGCCTCGGCCACCGGACTTATACAGGTAAAACAGGAGAGACCCCCAACGCCCAACAGCCGGGGCCGTGGCACGCCTCCAGCCCAATCCATTGGGCGGCCCAAGTCTCCTTACAAAGGACAGTCTCCGACCAGACCTCGGTCAAGGTCACCCTTATTGTCAAGGTCGCGGTCACGGTCACCGGTGTCTAGTCCCGAACCTGAGCGACGAAGCCCAAGTCCTGAACCCCGGATCATCAACGAACAGTGCCATAGCAGTAAGAGTGCGATGTGAGTATACTAACTTTCTATTGATATATATGTATATAATATGCTTCAAATCAATTTTGGTCAAGTCCATATAATATTGATGATAATTAAACTGTGACATGGCAATATCAAGAATACTTCCAATATTTAGTACACCGTAGTGCATTACTAAGGCAATATTTTAAACAAGTGAACTTCCATAAGTTTCTGAAGACCAAACATCTTACTTTACCTATCTCCTTGCAGTTTCTTCCGCCATATATACCGGGGTTACAACAGTTGCTCGCGGTGTGATATAGAGTTCAAGCCACAACCAGACTCAAAACTTGCACGGAAGCGAGAAGACCGCTTGAAGCGTTCTCAGCCACCGCCACAGTCAGCACCGGCCCCTCCACCCAAGGAGGAGAAACGGGCGGAGCCGACACCACCCCCACCCCCGCCCCAACGCAAGAAGGAGGAGGAGGAAAAACTGCCCGTAAGTGTGCTTCATGTCTACTTGTTGTTAGTGGTGCTTTAGCTGTAGGGTTAGGGCAGGTTTGAGGGTTAGGGAAACGGTCTAATAGAGCCTACCAGAAGTAGTAGTACTAGTACCAGTAGTAGTATAGGAAAATGGGATTTATAGCTGGAACCACTGGTAACAGATTGCCCTGTTTCATAGAAGAATGGAATGAGATCCCATGGTTTATTGTGCTTCACATACATATATATGATTTTGGGCCTGAATGTATCTGACAGATCAATACTCAGCTCCCCAGCAGCGTTAAAAACACAAATAGCAATATCCTTCACTAATAGAAGCCATATACACATTTACAATGTTACAAATAGAGACAACAAAGAATATTGCCACTAGAGCGTGCTCTATAGGGCTGTAGACCCATGCCCAGTGGGTCCACCATTTAAAATTTCGCTGGGTGCGGTTATCAGCACTGATAGGACACGCACTGACTGGTACCTTGTCCCTGGGTAACCATCACTTCCAGGGACATGCTGGTACCCAGCCTATCAGCTCTTATCAGTGAAGGCCGCCACAACCAGCTCCAGTCCGGCCTAGGCCCTATATGCTACTGTGGGTAACAGGTAATGCTACAACACCCACCCACTACCCAGAGCTATCCCACAATGCACTGTCCCCTTTAAGAAGTGCTGGTGCCTGCGTGCTGGTGCATCACTGGTTACCGGCGTAAAAATCAATAGCAGCAACTGTGGACGGGCGGGAGTGGTTTGTAGGGCTGCCCCTAGGTGGCTGAGTGGCGGGCTGTTGTCGGATATGGCCGATAGGGGGCTCTCACGGCGACAGGTCACGCCTGCCACAAGAGGGCGCCACCATCGGTGCATGTTCTCGATAAGTGGCACTACCTAGCGGCGAGGGGCGTCATCAGGCGAGGGGCGATGAGCAGCACTGTTGTTAGCCCGTTGTCAAACCTAATAGACGCCCCCTGGGCCGGAACCAGGCGTTGCCATGGAAACAGGGGATGGGAAGGGAAAGGGGGGGAGGTTCAGGGACCAGAGGCCCCAAGGTAACGATATCAAGCAAAAGCAATCCTCTAGTCTGCTCTGCATCACACTGGGTAGGGCCTTAGTGCGGATTATAGTCGCTAGGTGGCTTCGCGCGAGGCGGCGAGGTCGCTGACACGCTGCCCTTTAAGATTGCTGCGTCTCAAAGATGGCGGAGTGTCCTGAAGGTCAATAGGACACGGCCGCTGTCTGTATGAGGGTCTGTAACCAGTGATACAGTACAACTGTGATACAGTACAACTGTTACAGCTGCTGACTCACACAGACTAGCACTGTATACAACCAGTGACCTCCATAGAGGAAGTCACTGATACAACATGGCCGCCCACAAATGGTGGCAGCAGCCAGTTAGGCCAATAAAAACAAAGAGTTGTGTTCAGGTATCCCGACTGACCCCATTTTTTTTATGAAAAAAAAAGAAAGTATGGAAAAATGCAGAAACTTCCTCTCAAAATCTTGAAAAATGAAATTGGTAAAATTGTTTCTTTTAAATGGACCTACTGACCCTTATTTTCATGTCTATGTTACCTGAACACAACTGATTTTTTTTCTAGCCTTATGTATAGGGGGGCTAGCTTGGATTGAGGATCAATCCTTTGGGGACCCTTCCATCCACCAACCCCTAGTTAGGTGTGGTCAGTGAACCCCCCACCCCCCCCCCCCCCCCCCATTGTGGCAGTGCTCAGTCTGTGTCAATACAGCTTGGTGACCGGGTAAATACACACTGACCACAATCAATGCCAACATCCGATACGCTGTGTTAGTTAGTCACCCGGTACGCTGCTCGTGTGTCCCACCAGAGATTGGGATGTTTCCAGGTGATTTACGCGTCACTCTTTCAGGAAGGGGGACCCTTGATGAATGGATGAAAATATTCAAAATAATTTAACTACAAATTTGAATTAAGATAAGTAGATTCCCATTTGTACCTCACCTGTACAATGAAAAGGGGTTAATATGGGAGGATACCAATGCTATAACATACTGATATACATTTATGTAGATATGAGGAAGTGGGATCAGTATGAGAATATGTGGAGGAAGTAATGCAGCCATATGAAAGGCTGCAGGGATATGATACTGCTGCAGTGGGTGGCTAGCGGGGGGGGGGGGATGGTGCGGGGATATTGGGGTAACGGTAAGCTGGTATCAGGGGTTGGGGTAGCCCGGGTGCACAGGACGTGTAATAGGATTGTCTGGTCGGGGATCCTGCACCTTCCGCTCCACCGCTTCACACACTGCACCCGCCTGCCTAAATCACACCCCATCAAATGCTCGAGCCGTCAGCGTGAAAGGGTTAAAGTGGCGAGTCGAGCAGCCAATCAATAAGGGGCGGGGTACGGGGTCAGCGGGCGGGTGGTCAATACGGGGGCGGGGCCGAGGGCGGAGTTTGGCCCCAGGAGTGGAGTTAACAAAGGACTTATGGGGGTACAAACTGGGTGTTATGGGGCCTGGGGGAGGGGTAGGGGGAATTAGGGAGGAGAGCAGGATAGCCGTCGGGACTAGACGGTGATGTAGTGAAGACGAATGACACTAGGGGGCTACCCGGGGTGAAAACGAGGCCAGTAATGGAGCTCAGAGTGAGGCTGTTGTCATGGTAACAAGCATACATTATCTTTGTGGCATTTGTTGTAGTAGAATGGGCCACTCAAAGCTGAGTTTATTACTGAAACAGTAGCATATACCGGTAAGTCAAAATTATGAATTGAAATGGCACGTTTAAAAATGATTCAATAAAGATAGAGCAAGTCAAGAATTCAGCCATATCTTTGGTGCATGATATTGTAAAGAGAAAATTAGTGGAATTAATGTGGTAAATACACATTCATTCTGTACTAGAAAAACAGGAACATGATGAAATCAAATTGTGTCCTGATAATTGATCAAATTACATGTAACTTTTAATCACATGACGAGTGGCTAATTACTTTTTTCACTCGATACGTGCCTGCGTCGAGCCTTCGTGTCATCTTTGTCTTGAGGAAGATTAAAAAATAAGTTATTTAAGATTTTGATTTCAATTACCAGTAATCATTTCACAATTTAGCCACTTGCTTTGAGTGAAAGACCTGTCTGATAAGGTGTAAAGAAGAAGTTTGTCTCCTTATCTAACCATTCTGTTATATTCAATATGGGAAGTAAGGGAGTGTTCATTTATTAATTACAGGGGGGGGGGTGGTGAGATTTCGCACGGAGGGGCGAAAAATTTTTACGCCCCCCCCTCGAGAGCGCGTGTAACGTTTCGCGCCCCCCTCGCCGAAGGCGGCGAAAATTTTTCGCCCCCCCCCCCCTTTGAACTATAGTAACGTGCGGGCTTTTTGGCTAAAAAGGGGCTTAAATTTTTACGCCCCCCCCTCAAGAGAGGTCAGAATTTTTTACGCCCCCCCCTCAGAAGGGGTCGGAAATTTTTACGCCCCCCCCCCAAACCCACCACCCCCCCCCCCCCTGTAAATAATAAATGAACACTCCCTAAATCCGAACAAAGTCAATTCAATCAATTTCAATTGAATTGTTTATTTAACTGAATGTACAATCTACAAATTAATGCAGTTCTCAATAATACACTCAATAATAAGTAGAATAAAGACTTTAGTGGTTGTGTGTGTATTCACTTCCACTAACACATTAACATGTTTCTGTCCAGAAGAGACCTGATACACCACCATTGAATCCAACTGCTGACGCTCAGGTAACATCGACGCTCATGGCATCCCAACAACTACCTGGTATCTATGGCGAGCGCCTAACGCCCGGACGCATGGCAGGACCATACCAACCACACGATCCAACACCAGCCTTAAGACAACTCTCGGAGTATGCCCGGCCACACAGCATGGGTACGTTGATCATCCTATAATTTATAACGAGTACTATAATTTATTTCCTGTAAAATCTGAAATTATATTTTGCATCCATGGTTCAGAGCTACTGCAGAGTGATAGCGAAGAATACTAATGTTGGTACTGGGCAGATTTGCAAAGACCAAAACTCATGTAAACTGATAATTCACACCATAACATTTACAGTCCTTATGAATGAATATAATGCAGATACAATCTGAAGCATGGATGCCTTTGATAGTATATGACCCAACTGTGCCCTGCCCCTTAAGTGTTCACCATAGATATTGTCATGTTGTGTCCAGAGTACAATGCAATAATGTCCCTCCATACTACCAGGTAAGTTGGTCACCAGTCCATACAACATGTAACATGCAAAGATGTAAGTGGTCAGGGATTTCCCTGAAAATAGGGATTTCCCTGAAAATAGGGATTTCGAACATACACTGAAATAGTGGTTTACAGGTTATTTAGTAGCTTTTAAGGGATTTTGTTATACCCTACTTACATCCCTGAACATAGTATGCTGATCCAGAACAGGGAAGGTAAATTGCTGCACAAGCAATTGTGAGTTGGATTCAAGATGTGGTCATATAAAACTTGAGAAGGGTCCAGTTGATTGTATTTGGCTATTTGAGTGTTGCCAGTAGCCATAGCATAAATCCACTATGGATGCGGCACATTCATAGTTAAAAACCAGTCCACTACATGTTGAGAAAAAAGGGGAAAGGAGGAGATGGACCATCTTACTTTTACATTTGGAAATCACAAGGATTAGTGACTTCATAAACGCTGCAAAATCAGAAACCATGACCATGATCAAAATTTACTCAACCTACTATTTTTTTTCAACGAGAAAATAGTACCGGGTAAACCAACAATCTTTTCCCATGTGTATATTATCTACCAGAGCTCAACAATATTATGTGAGGCCGCGTCTGAATAAACATGTGACCAAAAAAGTGTGCCCCATGGAACGGCCTCATGACTATCCTTCATTGTTTTTTTAGACCGGCCCCCACGGATGCACCACCCAGGTTAGTGTCCTTAATGACCCCTAAGTGTACCCCTTGACCTCTGTGACCATGAGCTATGTGCACTGGAGGATCAGGAAAGGTTCTGAATATGTCTCATGCAGTTTGTGTATGTTATATGAATGGGCTTAGAAATTGTGGTTGAAGTCTCCGGTTTAAGTTTTGGGTTTCTTACACCGACCCTAAGGACTACCATAAGAGACCTCATCATAGAGATTTACACTTTCTAAGTCCATCTCATGTCATTACTCTCAGATTGAGAATAGGCCAGTGTGTCTTGACATGTTTTTATATGTGAAAATAGTGTTTTTAAGAATAGAGTGGAAGGTTTTGTCCTGTTTACATGGAACATGTTTCTTCATATTCCTCAAGAGTGTTCCATCATGTGGGTAGTTTAACGTTTGCAGTTGACCAGTGGAAAACCTTGAAAAAGATTTTATTTATATAAAATTCAAATTCATTTCAAATGTTATTCAGTACATAAAACATACCTTGTCATGTTTGATACAGACATATCAATGTGAAACAGCATCATCAATATCAATATGTAGATATTTTACTTAAATTTTAACATTGGATTTTTTTCTTAAATCATTTAACAAATTTAATCCTTTACAAGATAAAGATCCAAGTGATGCACTTCACACTCTCAGGGTTTTAAGTGTATAATGATGCATATAGATTTTATATATGATCTAAAATATGATCACATGTCATTGAGGTATGTTAGTTGACCTGTTGGTTTTTCTTGTCGTCTACAGGTCAAGGTCAGGATCCCGCGCGTGCCATGGCTGGTTACGGTGTTCATGGAGGACCTGGCGGCCCTGTCGATCCCATGATGCATTACCGCATGGCTTCCATGTACCCACCAGGCTCTAGAGAAAGGTCAGACATCTTTTTTTTTATAACTGTATTTAATCTTATTTGATAAAAATAAATGTTAACTATAATCTTAACAATTGTGTATAAATAATCTCAAATTGATACTTTTTGAATTAATTAACATTCAAGATCTCCCACTATTTTTCCTTAGATCTGTTCAAAGTAGAGAACCAGTTCTTTTGCAGATAGTGTTTGAGTATTTTGCTCGAAAGTTTTGGGAAAAAATGGACCAGAAGAGAGTCATAAACATGATCTACATGATTCAATTGGGATAGTTTAATAGCTGTGTCTTTTTTCAAACTGATCCAGATTTCATTTAGCCTTGATTAAATATGGGTTAATGAGGTGGATGTGTGTGTGACATGTTAAATTAGCTGCACAGGGAAGGTGATCAACACACACCAGCAAAAGTGCCCAAGTTAACTGCAAATTGAACTGGGGAAGTTGATTCCTTTCTCTGTTACAGGTGATCTCTCTCTTTTGTCTTTGTTCACACTATGTGTAATACTTCTCTTTTAGCAGGTTATTATACATATATTATACATGTATACCTTATTTACCTTTGTTATGTCTTGAGTTTTTGCTCTATAATTTCCTTTGAGATATTGTGAATATTTTCCAGGTATACTGTGAAGTTTAAAGTTTAAATTAGCATTAATTGTTTTGTAGTTTACAAGTGATTTAGGCTGTCAGCTTATTGTTGGTGTTTTCTGTTGCTAGGTTGGAACTGGAGCTACAACGCGACAAACAAGAACGGGACGCACGGGAACGGGACCTCCGGGAACGTGAATTGCGTGACATGGAATTCCGGGAGAAGATGAAACAAGAACTGGAGATGAAGCCTCCTGGTAAGCCCCTAGGTAATGACCCCCACACTACTTACACCTACTAACACAACAGTACAATAGACATTGTAGCAACTGGCACCCAGGCCGCAGATTTGAAAATATGTACATTTACCAGGGTTTTGAAATGTTTCTAAAACTGGTATTGTATGTAAATGGTTGGAAGTAATAAGTCTGTGGCGCTTGAAACACCGTAATAGAGCACCTTCACTTTTCAGGCTAGGCAGAAATGAAGCTAGCTATTATATGATTGGATGAAAATGGTGTCAATTATTGGGAGCTGAAAAAAATATACTAGTGAAGGGTAGTAAGAATATTGCATTCTAGATGGCTTCAAATCAATTAAATATATGCACTCACCAATACTCACCATGCTAAACCCTGCCTTCCCTCTCCACAGTCACCTTGTTTAAACATACTATTTACTGTACTTGAATGAGTCATCGATTTGAAAGAGAATATGTTTGTGATTGCAAAAACAGAAAATTTGGTTCATTACAAAGAAGTTTCATTCAAAAATTCAAAAATACCACACTATACCTACAGGTTTTGACCGTCTCCCACCCGGTGCGAACCCACTTGACCCACATTGGATAGAAATGCAACGGAGGTTTGGAGCCGCTGGGGGTGGAAACCCGCCTCCCGGACACCTCCCTGGTGTCTACCCACCCGCCAGTCTAGCCAACGACCTCATCCAACGTGAACGAGAACGGCTTGAGAGACTTGGTAAGTCATATAGAAATATAAGTTGTTTGAGTTTGAACATAAGATACAAATGCTTACCTGTTATAGACACAAAGATATTATTTTATAAAAAGAAATGGTAGATCAATCCTTATATAAATGAATATTTTACTATTGTGAGATGGAATTAATTTTCTCAGTAGCAGTGTATATAACAATCTAGTTTTTTTTGTAATCTAGAATAAATAAGGACTAATTTCTACAGTCCATGAATATCATTGTGTTTTCTACAACTGTTGCAAATATATTTTGTGAATGATTTAAAGCTTTTAACGTAGAGATCTTTTTTGATATTCACACTTTCCATCATTGATATATTTCTGACTGACTGGAAATTCCTCTCTTCTTTCTGGAGAACCCTTATTGTAATAGGCATATTTTCTAGTGAACAAGACATGGTGATATTAATGCTTAGATTATATTTATATGATGGAAACTGTGAATATCTTCTGCCAGAAAACAATGCATCTATGTATGTTAACACAATTCCTTTAAGTAGGAAGCTTTCAAAGCGTTGGGTTTCAGATGGTCAAAGATGATAAATGAAAGCAGTAGTGTGACTGAGTGATTGAATGTGCCACTAGAAACTTTGAGGCATTATAAATCTCATTATGCAGCATATGATAGATATCACAGGACTAATAGATTGTTTCAAGCTAGAATATGTCATGTTTGCCTTGCAGAAAATATCCATAATGATGGCTTAACTTATCAGTGTGAATGAGATCTGTGAGTTTGGTGAATGGGAAGTGTGTAGGTCCTGCTGATAATATAGCAAAGGAAGAGAAATAGAGAAGCAGTTTTAACAGAGATGCCACTTTTCCTACTTTTACTGGAATTCCTAACTTTTGTCAGGGATTTCTGTATCAAATTATTATTTCCTGCAGAAATTTTACCAAAATCTCAAGATTTCCCACATATTGTCAACCAGTGAGTGGCATCTCTGAATTTGAAAAGCCTAGTCCTGTTTCTCATGGTGAATGAGAACTGTTTAGGTCTTGCTTATAATATAGCAAAGGAAGAGAAATGGAGAAGCAGGTACTGCTTGAAAAGCCTAGTACTGTTATTAATGAGAGCACATGGTTGTGTATGCCTTTCCTTACAGGACTCTTACCGCCAGGCACGTACCCCTTTGACAGCCCGGCGGTAATGGAGCGACTGGCCACTGACCGCATGGCCGCTGAGCGTATGTCACTCATGGCCAGCGATCCCATGCTACGACTGCAGATGGCGGGTGCAGCGGCCACCGGCCTCGGGGGCCCCTCCCCCCATGCCCACACCCACACCCATGCCCACAACCACACCCACCTCCACCTGCACCCTGATCAGCAGGCCGCCCTGCATGCCCTCGGTGGCCCCCCACCCCACGGTGCCCCAACACCCCACGGAGCCCCCCCTCACCACGGTCCCAACCCCAGCCCAGCACCGGGGCTACCCGGCGCTCCCCCACACCCCCACCACCCATCCCTGCCTCCTTCCCACGGGCCGCATCCGCCCCACGGGCCGCTGACCAGCACCCCCAACCCTTTGTTCCCCTACCATCACTCGCTGCCGTCTCGACTGCTGCCAGGTATGTAGACCCTTCTGCAGAGCAGTCCCAATAATGTGTTGCCGTGCGCTTGTTGTTGCAGATGCGCTGCAGGCACACCACCCTCCCTCCAACGGGCCAAATATGATGGCCCGCAACTTGATGCTATACGAATATTACCAAAGACAAGCATACGATCCCTTGATACAAAGACACATGAATTCACTATACCCCATGTCCACATCAAAGTCAGAGCATGACGGCCGACCCGTTGACGGCACGCATTTGGTATATCATTTTTCTCGTAAGTGATCACATTCTACATCATCCATGTACTAAAAGGGCCCTGCAGCCCTCTATTTGGGGGCAGGGAGTGCGCTAGGTCAGCCTTGTTTCTGTGTCTTCTTCTACTGTTTGTGTTCTACCTCACACCTCGCCAACCATTTTAGTACTTCTCGTTTTGTATACATAGATCTTTTCCTTTCTTGCTTTTGGTGTCTTTCGTCAAAGAAATACATTCTTTGTTCAAACTATTTTATTTTTTATTTTTTTACTGTAAGCTCCATTTTCGGTACTTGAAAATTCGAGAAATATGTGCTTATGCCAAAGCATCTACTGTTCTAAAGATACATTAAGTTTTAAATTACATCAATGGCTGAGGAACAGATACATATGTATCTGGAATATAGAGTAAATGGCATAAGAAAAAATCTAATTTTTCCAGACACATGGTAGACTTTTGTACTGTTTGTGAGTGACGTCATTAGTATCCGTGTTGTCTGCTACCGGTTGCCATGGTTACCGCAGGGTCCATGGTAACGGCCAGTCATTGCAGGTGTTGTTTGCCGTGTATATATATGTAAGGAGAAAATACCACGAGAAGAAAACTTAAAATTTGTCATTGATCCTCTGTCGGTAGGATTTAGCGTTGTGCCTCCTGAAACCATAAAGGAAATGGGGTATAGTAAAAGTCATGTGTTGGTTTTGAACAAAACGCTTGATTTGAAAGAGAAAAAGACTCCATCCTCATCCGAGGAATACATCATTTGACACTTGGTCATGTCTTAACTTTCATATGATAACCATTTTTGAGAGGAAAGAATCAAAGAAAATGTTTTATAGTATACTCAGGAGGAAGGGGAGTGAAAGTTGACTAACGGCCTACAGCATCTGTGATGACTTGTTGTATGTTCTTCTATGTTAAAATTTGTTGCTTTATTTATACATCTAAAGTAAAATTATCTACCCATTCATAGTGTAAGAATAATAAAAAGTTGTACAATTAAGACTTTTGAAAATAATTTCAATAATGATATTTTAAGTATTTTTGCAATAAAACAATCTTTCAAAAGCTATATACATGTATTCTAGAAATAACACATTCATATATAATTCATTTCATTCATAATTAACTCAGTATTGGCCTCATTTAGATTCACCCTATGGTTGTGTTGTTGTCCTTCAGGTGCGGATCCAATGGCGGGTGCGTCAGGAGCCGGTGGGGCTGCCGCCGCCATGTCTCCCCACTTGCCGCCCGGACACCCGGCTAACCAGCCCGGGGCTCACCAGCTGATGGCTGCTGCTCGTGAGCAGGAACTCATGTACCGTGACCTGCTCAGTCGGCCACCGTACTCTACAGACCCGGTCCTCGCCCACCAAGTGGTACGTACCTACCCCTCACTGTTTTAAGTCCATATTCATGTTAAGGTTCAATCAAGGTTCTCTCTCTATTAAAAGACCTTCTTTGAGTAACCATGGCTATATCAGATTTTACCAAATTGTCAATTCAACATATTCCAAATACTGTCAAAGTATATTTTCATGGATTAGGGTACATTAAAATTGTATCCATGGCCAGCAACAGCTGAGAAAGGGAGTTCCATAGGGCTTTACAGTGTATTTTCAATGTGGAGAATAAGATTTGGCCAAAGTTATATGCAATGAGGCTAAATAGGTAGGAAAGGACATACAGCATCGGTCAACATCCTAGATAAATTTCAAGAAAATTGAATTTAGGGTCCCTGTCATCAGATGTATTGACTTTAGAAAATGACCACATTGATGTGTGGGGATATGTCAAGCAGTCTACTGATGTGACTTTGTGTGTTGTTGCAGCTGTCGGCGCAGGCAGCGCAGCACGAGGCCTTACAACGACAGCTGGCCATGGAGCGAGACAGTCTGGGGCGGCACATGCAGCCTCACTGATACACAGACGAGCGTCACAAGGCAGCTTCTTCTTCATCCTTGTCCTCCTGGCCACCGCTCATCCACAACAGTCACATGGCGCGGCCATCCAAGTCCCCGCCGCCCAGGGAGGATGCCAACCAGCCACCTCCTTAGGTCATCATCATCAGCATCATCATCTTCATCTCCAGTCATCCATTAGAATCACTAATGTTTGCATTGAAGCCATCACATCTGGTGGGACATGACCACCTCTGCCAGCACCTGTCGGTTAGTGACCGGACAGCTCGTGCAACCAGACATCGTACCCGGACGACACCTAGTGTCGACTCAATGAACTAGCGACAGCAAATGACGCCCCTCACGCCTCCTCATGGGCACATTTCATACCAAGGTGGCATTTTAGCTCGGAGAAGCTGAGTGCAAAGCGTCCCGATGAAGTGGATATATTACAGAGAAGGGACACTCGGCCCGCCCCTCATCGCCAGGATGTAGTTGCAATAATTGCAAGAGTAATAATAATAAATGACACAATGTGTACAGAACAGAGTTCGGCGGCATTGAACCTCATTGGACATTGTACTAGGAAATGTCGGCCTCCTTTTTATATGTAATCCATGTAAGAGGTATATGTTGTTAAACAGTGGCTTTCTTTGAAAGCCTGAAAGTTTGGAGACTAGGACCTAATTCGAAGGATATAATAATGTGAAGGAAAACTGCCACAACATTGTTTGAACACAAAGGCTTTCGTGGGTGGCACACCCCAGATGCAGCACTAGAGATTCAAGCCTCATCTGAGATGGGAAGCTCTTGATATGATCAAATATTGACAGTAATAATTATAATTATGACAATGATAATTATTTGTTGCAGGGGAGGAATTGTGAAAGAATTTATAATTATATTATTATTATTATTATTGAGATATCGCACTGTCGAACCTGCCGCGCTCTGTGACGGGAGTTCTGGGTGTGGGCCATTTTGTATATAAGACAAAGTAGGATAATGTATTTATCAGGACACTGCATGGTATGAAAAGGACATGGGAGGCTTTTCTTTTAAGTTGTGCATATCATTCCCCATTGAGACTGATGCAGCTTGGACATTAGGAAAAAAAACTCTGGAAGCCAGGAAAGGATTTCTGCAATTCCTGCCCAATCCGTTTGCACAGACCCATGTGGGATGCAAACTTGTTGATAATGTAAGCATGGATGCATATTTATAAGGATTTAATAATATTGAAGATGTTTAGGGAATGGCAGAGCCTTTCCTGCACACTTTCATCATTACCAACTGGGATGCAGAATAGTAATTATTATTTTTGGTAGTTGGCCGACATAAGGAGGCTGTGTCACCGCCCGCTTTGGTCTCTTTGTAATCATCAAAGTGAGGCAATGAACTGTAGGTACTGTTAACAAACAAAGCACAAGTTTCAGTCTTGTTTGCTTTTTTAAAATGAAGCCAGATTGATCTCTTTATTTGAATGGATGTACACTGGAGAATTTGATATGGTTGCCTCCCTCAACAGTTCTCCAATCTGCCAGAAGGGGGCAGCTTTGAAAACTTACACAAGTACACAAGGTGTGTACTAGGTTTCATTTCAATTCAGTTGTTGCAAAAAATTATTATGAAACGGTGTAAATGTATAGAACTATGTAAGTGAGAATGGACACAATATGGTGAGAGTGAGTTTATACATGTTAGTAGCGAGTGTGTTTATGTACAGGAGGAAAAATATTTCCACGCAGGGCAAACATGCATTCTCATACCTGCAGGAAAGAAAAAAAGCGAGAGTGAGTGTGAGTCACAGGTTTCTGATCACTGTATGTATGGCAGCCTTACTGCCTTTGTATGCATAACTGAACATGATGAATATATTTATGAATACTGTACAATAAGAAAGGACTGTGCCTGTAGAGGGTAACTGCTATTCAATGTGGAGGTGAAAAGGAGGGATACTGATCGAACGCGTTGCCCAACCATAGATATATTTCTCGTGGGTCCTTTTCGTTCCCAGAGTTCGCTTTAAAGATCGCTGTAGATGTTAAACCATGTAGATTATATGGCTACCAACCCCCCAGAGGGCAGCAGACATAATCAGGCATGAATGGGTCTTTGAAAAACATATGGGAGTATGGTCCTTATACTGCCAAAGTCAATTTCTGAATGAAAGAAGTAAATATTTGTCTTTTGTGCAAAAAGAAATTATATATATATATATAAATATATAATATGTGGATGAGCAGCAGCGTTTGTATATGCATAACCAATGGAGGCCACTGGTTGGTGACCATGCGGCCAAACTTGAATGTGTATGTTGTCGTACAACTTTTTTGCGCAAGCGTGACGTCAGTGTTCTTGTATAGTAGTGCCGCCTGTTGTGTGTCCTGTGCTGCCACCTAGTTGCAATGAAATTTCCCCCCGTAGCAGCTCTTCGACGTATACGTCTCCAAATAGGCCCCAGGTGTTCGTCACCTACAAAATAAATAATGCGCAAGGTATTTGAAACATATCAGTTAAGAGATATATTATACACATGTGGAGAGATTAAAGCAAAAAATAAGTCATCAGTCAACAGCGCATGGAAAAATATTAACTTGTGCAACTATAGTATAATGTGTACATTATAGGGTGAGGGAAATGACATCTGTGTACGACGAGATTACAGAATGCAATGCAAGTTGCTATTCCACCTCTCCCATCCCCAACCCCTTACATGCACCTGAGAACTCTTACAAATAAAGTGCTTAAATCAACTGTGTTAGTCACCCAAACAGGAGCCAATCTGAGAAAGATAGTATCATGCCCCATCAATTCCATCTTCAGATCTAAATACCGGACTGATGCAAAATTGGAACATCGAATGAATTAGATATTTTTAATTTGGCTGACCATCTTAAAAAGGGGCCACTGTCTAATCTCTTGCCTGGTGTTTGTTGCCTGTACAAGTTAGTGTTAGATAGAACCAGAATGTGGTCAAGTAAGCAGGGGATTCATGTTTTTATAGAGCAGAATGAAAGCGTAGTAGAGAGCGTAATTCAGGTAATTCACGCTGCCTTGGCCATCTTTCGAGTGATCATTATCCATTTTGAGCCCACACAACTTGGAAATAACAACAGCCACAAATCAATGTAAGAAAGATGCTTCTGTATATGGAAAAAATAAGAAATTGTGTAAATAGTCAAATCAGTAGATGCTGACAAAAATTGCAAGCAGCTGCAAAACCAATGCCCAAACTGATGTTGATGTGAGTGTACAGCATAAGTCTCGTAGAATGTTAATACCCTGCAACTATTCAGGGTACGATAAAAGGTGTTTGTGTGGTTTCGTTCCTTCCTTTTGTACATATTAGTATTTTGTACGAAGCCGAAGACCCCCCTGATCCCTCCCACAGAAAGCGACGAGTCCCCATTGGTGGCACAACACTGCAACAGGATGTGTGCTTTTATGCATATTTTACTGGTATTTTATTTCATATCTCGCATCTTTGAATAAATCACATGTAAAATGACAAGTGTGTCCTGTGTTACTCTGATGATTACTGATATATAAATAGCTGATAGAAACTCGCTGGAGGCATACTGGGAGGTTCACTTCAAAATCATAGACTGGGAGCAGTAGAAAAGAAAGTGGTCAGGAAATCGTATGAAATTTATCTGCGGTCACGGAACTATTTTTTAGGAAAAGAAAATTTACAATGTACTTGTATTATGGGGGCAAATAATTGAAGAGGACCAAACGCTTTCCTGTACATATGGTAATTATTGTCAGGAAAACATCTTTTTTCTGGCAACCCTGGGCATAGCGTTCACAGAGAGCTGGCTCCATGAGACCTTGTTGCTCTGGAGATCCTTCTCATCCCCTACTAGCAGTGGCCTATACGCGAGGTTTTGCGTTACAAGTAGAAGAGGAGATGGAATAGAATGTTATATAAATGGGGATCTCTAAAAAGCCTGGTTATTTCTCACCCTTTGATAACACCTTGAATCAATAGTCTGCACTAATTGGCTTAAAAAAATCCCACTTAAAAACATAGATTGACCAGCAACCATGGATTCCAAACTTTCAATGTCTATTTGAGTCACCGTTTTTCTAAAGTCACTGTAATCTTAGTGCATTGATATAGTTACTCACGTGGTGGCACTGCTGTTTGACAAAACAGTTGTGTGCCCACTACGCCACCTAGTGTATCACATGCAAATATCACTGGATCCTGACTTTAAAAGAGTATACTGATCTCATACTCTTAGTTGCAAGTCCACTTTAATTGAGCAAAACTCTCACAATGAATCTTAAACCTGTACGTTTTCACTGTCAGAACACTGATGTGCTGACCACATTTTTGATGTGCTGACCACGCTGGCGGTAACAGGGTGATAACTGGTGATAACAGGGTGTTCCTGGGCTATTTAGAATGTACACTTCACAATAGATAGCTACAATATCTATTTACACCAAGTGGATATTGATTCAACCATGATAGGGGCCTAGATATGTCAGTATTGGGCACCATACAAAACAATGAGTGATGTGCTGACCACACTGCTTGATTGTTGTTACTGGACATCGATTCTCTGTCTCTTTGTAGCTCTATAGTGATCGATGCCCAGTTTTATACTTCAGACCAGTGGCTCATTTTGGCTGTTTTTCGCCTCACAGATTGCTCCTAGCGCAAAATCCTGACTAGGTGTCAATATATTCTCTATGCCAATGTGTAATATGAGGGTAGAAAACAGTGGAACCTCAGTTAGAAAAAATCCTACTGAACAGTTTTTGAGAAAATTAGGGTTTTGTTGCCCTTTTTTGCTGTTTTTAGTACATTTCCTACATAACCCGTGAACGTCAGCATTTCTCAATTTTCAGGTATTTAGAATTAGAATTTGACATTTTTTTATTCGCAGTAGGATTCCTGAATACCGAGCCATTCTAGAAAAGCTATTCTTTGGAAAAAATACTTAGTATATCTTGATGATTTTCGTTGCACAAATTTAGGTTGTGATATAAAAACTGCATTGTCATCCAATCAAAGTGTTTATGCACTGTTGATGGTCACCCCCTCCCACCCTCTTCACTGTGCATTGAAGGAGAACAGGCAGGGGAGGTACACGTGTCTGTATATAGCTGTTGACCTGGGTGCTGGGTGCATTTTTAATTTATGGGGTGCCAACTGTTCATGAAAGAAAATTCAAATAGATTTTTTTTTTTTAGTATCAGATTAATGCAACTTCAAGTCGTGATAGCACTTAAAGCATTCTATTTGCATTAATATGAATGGTGGCCACCTTATGGGGTGCCAAACATTCATGAAAGAAAAATTGATAAGAATTTGTTTTTTATTAGCATTAAATTGATGCAACTACAATTCGAGATTGCATTTCAAGCATCGGGGCATTCAATGAATGGTAGTCATCTTAAATATATGGGGTGCCAACTGTTCATAAATAAAAAAAAGAATAGAATTAGTTTTTTTATTAGTATCAGATTAATGCAACTACAATTTGTGATTGCACTTAAAGCATTGTGGCATGCAATGACTGGTAGCCACCTTGAATGTATGGGGTGCCAACTGTTCATGAAAGAAAAAAAAGAAAGTTTTTTTTTTAAGAATCAAATTAATGCAACAGCAACTCAAGATTGCATTTAAGCATTATGGCATTTCAATGATTGGTGGCCATCTTGAACCTATGGGGTGCCAACTCTTCATGAAAAAAACAACTAAATTGGATGTTTTTAACAGTTTAAAATTAATGCAACTACATTTCAAGATTGCATTTAAAGCATTGTGGCATTCAATGAATGGTGGCCATCCTAAACCTATGGGGTGCCAACTGTGTTTGAAAAAGGTATCAAATAGAAATGTTCTTATATAGATATCAAATTAATGCAACTACAATTCTTCATTGCACTGAAAGCATTGTGGCATTTAGTAAATGGTAGCCATCTTGAATGGGTTGAATGAAGGAAAAATCAAATAGGATTTGTTTTTTTGATAGTATCAAATTAATGCAACTACAAGTCAAGATTGCATTTCAAGCATCGGGACATTCAATAAGTGATAGCCATCTTGAATCTATGGGATGCCAACTGTTCATGAAAGAAAAATAGAATAGATTTTTTTTTATTAGTATCAAACTACTGCAACTGCAATTCGAGATTACATTGAAAGCATGGTGGCATTCAATCAATGGTTGCAATCTTGAATTTCGAAATGAACATACACACAGACATATAGGCATGAACATGGTGTTCTCCTTCATATAGATATTCATGGATTTCTACTTCTAATAAATATAGCTTTCTGTTACATGGATGTCGATGTCCAGTTTTAGATATATATCCATATAGTGCATTGGAGTGCTATAATGTTGGACTGCTGTATATTTGTGATGTCCCGTAACAGGGTTCTTGTGGCCTGCCCAATTTAGATGAAGGCTATATCAGTTTCAAAGTGGACTGTCCAATCAGTTTCAATGTAGGCCAAGAGTGAACAGGTTCCCCATACCCCCCCCCTCCCCATAAACGATCCCGCTAAGTTTTTTCTGTTCCTTAGAGTCTCCTGAACAAGAATCAAGATGGTAACATTGAATATCTTGGGATGAACTACCGGTTTTAGCCCGTTATCCATTGGTGGGCTCATACCGCTTTTGAAATAATCAAAATCAGAAACTGCTGATTTGATGGTTACTTTTTATTCAGAATAGGTAAAAGTACACCATGAATTATTTCCACAGCTGCCCTTTTATACTCCGGAGGTAGTCCTGATCCATTCACGGTAGAAGGAGATCCTGGTGTAGGCAGAGGGGGTGTTGGGGTAGCAACCACGCTGTCCGAAGGAGGTGACACCAGCCAGCTTGCCGTTGCACACACATGGGCCACCAGAGTCACCCTGCAATGGGAAATGTTTTGATACAGTCATGGAGGAACAAAGACAAAGATCTCTAGGTAGATTTAAGGACAGGGCATGTCAGAAGCTGGCCTGCACAGACTGATGCACGCAGAATCTGTCTATAACAGGAATTTAAGTCTTCAGCTGATGATGCTCAGTTCAGTTATGTTCATACTTTCTAGTTTTGATACCTAGTTTGAATGATATTGCACTTACATTGCAGGCACCCTTGCTTCCCTCCACCCAGACACAGATGTGTCCCTCTCCAGTGTTGCTCCAGTACCCCTGGCACTCAGAGACAGAGATAGCTTTGACATCAGCAGCCTGCAGGGTGATGGCACTGGATCCTCCACCTGTAGAAAGGTTGAGATTGAGAATTGTTTTCACAATAATATCAAGTTAATCAATCTGAGACAGCTATTACCAACAGCGTCCTAAAGGTTTTGCAGTATGGTGAATCTAATGATCAAAACAAAGAAAATGGTTTGAATGGCAAAACAAGGTTTTTATTTTCTCTCACTATAACCAAGAAATCCTATTCCTTTCCTCAGATATATAAACCAAAATTTGTTTAAGCATAATGTCATGTTTTTACGGTTTCCATGACTACATTTGGTACAAACATAACCAAAGATACAATACAAAGTCACCGGTCAACACCTGTTACGGCTACTACATATAGTTAATCACAATGGCATCAGATCTTACCGACAGTGGTGACTCCCCATCCAGAGATGGTGCAGTCAGCACCATCCAGGTTGGTGCCAGCAGAGTGCATGCCAATGGTCCTCACGTACTGGTTCATCTGTACAGAGGCGGTCAGCTTAATCATGGCAATGTCTCCCTGCAGGGTACGGGGGTTCCAGGCTGGGTGCTGAAAATAACAAACTTAATTTTTCAAATGTTTTTTAGAACAAAGAGTAATCGAAAGACAATGCAAACAGCAGGCAGCCAAGCAACAAGGATTACAACCTTTACTTCTTTGTCATGAAATAGACAAAGTTTCCTTACTATTCTCTGAGCTTTTCTGAAATACTGATGTTTATGATACTCAGACATAACATATCTAACAATTGCTGATATTCATGGTTTCCCAGCCCTTTCAATACCCATAATGTAAGTTACTTACAGAGGTGATCTCCTCAATGTAGTATCCTACGGGAGCTCCAATAGAGGTATCCCCACGGGTGTGGAGGCCCATCACAACGTACAGACCAAGACTGAAATGACAAAGATATGTAACTCAATACCCCTGTTCCTAACAAAGAGTTGACCCTCACATATGCTCGTTTGGATATTACGGTATATTTGCAGTGTAAAAATAAATATGTATGAATAAACATGAATAATGTAAGGATTGACATAAGTGCATGTAGTAAGTTTGGCATTCATTGGAAAGATGGCACCCCACTTTTACCCTTACAGAAAAGGTTTTGAGGAAATGTGTTATCCTGTGTTGATTTATCATTGAACCATCACCGTCAGTCCCCCTGCATTACACCAGGATCACTTTCTGCATTTCTGAATGAACTGACATAATAAAGATAGGCAATCAATACCACTGTTCCTAACAAAGAGTGGACCTTTGCACGTGCTCGATTGGATATTAGTCTTCCAAACCATGTAATTTATTTTAGTGTGAAACGGATGAAAAAACATGAATAATGGATGGATAGACATACTGCGTATGAAAATGTGTTATCATATGTTCATTTATCAATGAACCATCACCATCAGGCCCTCATCATCATATCCAGATCACTTTCTGTATTTCTGAATGAATAATGATATACCATAAGGTCTGGCATATAAGCCATGGCCATGGCCATAGGTGAACCTAAACCAGCTTTAATTTGCTATCAAATTATGTGGCTTGGACAAGGATTTAATACATTTATTTTGGTACTAGGTGTACAGGGTGTTTTTTTCCCCAATGCTGAAATGCACATTCCAGTGAAACTGGGTTTTAAAAAAATAATTTCTTAGGAAATTTATTTTTTTGACAAACTCAGATTTCTCCATATGTTAAAATAAACAGTACTGGGAAGAAGTCAATGTATTATATAGTACTAGAAAAAAACAATTTTCAGATCCCCTTTGCAGCTTTTGTTGTTGTCAAAGTTAAGGGTGCGACCTATACCAAAGTCTAGCTTGTATGTTAGATTTTAAAATATTGATGCATAACTGTATGCTGTATTACCATGTAATTAGTCAAATGTACTCACGGTCCAGCACCAACACAGTGAGCAGCGGTTACAATCCAGGTGTCAGATACAAGCACACAGCCACAGGTGTGGCCTGGGAAGGTCTCCACAGCCATCCTCCTGCCCAGACGCTGCAGGGATCCCTGCCATGGGAACTCTCCAACACTGGCATCACGGCCTGGGGAGGTGAAAAATGCATTATCAATGTTTTAGTTATTGAATCAATAACAAAAAAAAAGTCCAATTCTATAGATATAAGAAAATGTTTATAACAATATGAAAAGTTCTGTTATGCATTTATAACTATGAATTACATGTATAATGATTCTAGAACAAACAGATGTTCCTTAAAATTAAATCACCTTAAATTTAAAAGTACCAACCTCCTATGATCTGAGGGGCCACACGGGCCTCAAAGGCAGGGATGGCAAAAGCCAGGAGTGCAACCACAAGGAGCCCGTTCATCTTGGACAGTCTTTAGAAAGATACCAATGAGAAGAGATTGTTTGCCTTTTATATATTCCCCTTATCAGATAAAAGACACCTGCTCTATATTCCGGGTGTATATTATACAAGATGTGTAGGAGGATTGTCTATTGTTATCATATACGGTTGATATACCAGACGAACCTCAGACCTAGATCGGGGGGGGGGGGGGGGGGGGTACTCTTAATGAACCCTTACATTTACTCTTAATGAACCCTTACATTTCATACATAACTTATGTAATCTATATAATTCCAAAATAACCTCATGTTAATGGAAAAGGCCTCTTCATCAGACTTGTAGGGGCTGTAAAAATAATACTCATTTCCAAGGGGCTGTCAAATGACCAAATAGGAGGAGCTGCAGTTCCGCAGTTGATACCTAGCATCCCGTACTCTCGTTCCCAAATCCTTCCGAAGGAAGGCTCTCGTGACAGCCAGTATGACCTTGAACTTTGGATTTTGCTGGGTTTGGGCAATCCCTGCTGGTAGAGCTCTTGGAACCAGTGGACAGGAACCAGAATGTATGATCGTAGTTTTACCTGTATTTCCCATCATACCTTCTGGTTCCATTTCTGGTTCCTTTTTGCTGGTTCCAAGCTAACTACAGGGACTGCCTAAACCCAGCAAAATCCATGTTCAAGGTCATACTGGCTGTCCCCAGAGCCTTTCTCTGGAAGGATTTGGGAACGAGAGTAAGCATCATAAAAAGTGGGCGTGGCGCTATATTAACAAGACACACTACTACATAGGTAGTCATCTCCACCCGGTGGTTTAAGTCCAAGGCAATCATCTTCTAGACCTGCTTTGTTCGTCATAATTAACTATGTCTAATAATATGAACTCTGCTTAGTATTTAATTTTACAAGTAGAAATATATAAACTTGACTCACAGTTGTGGGTATATACATAATAACATCAATTAATGCAATGCATTGAATGTGAATTTGAAACTTGACTAATTTTCTATACTTGTTTTCTCAAGTCTTTAATATTAGTCATAATGATAAAACCTATACTTATAATATGAAAACTCCATTACGTTAACAATTACGTCATAATACTTAATACTGAATCTTAGTAGTTATATAACCCAAATATCTTAATTATTATGCACGACATTACACTGCACTTTAGCCGACTGTAACTTATTCATCTCCTTATTATACATAATGAGTCAGCTAGAACGACAAATGTCAAGGTTTAGATTGACTTTAGTTTTTAAGACACTAATTAAGACTATTATTGTATTTATAGGTATATTTGTTGGAATAATTGTGTTGAATTACCTGGTCAGGTCATGTGTTATGGTTACAAAAACTACCTCCTCATCCAATGGATGATACAAATAAGCCAACAGTTTCAGAGCTTAATGAGTTAGATGGCGAGCATTATTTACATTTAAATGCTAGAAGTATAAAAAATAAGAAAACTATTGATGAAATGAAACTAAGATTACGGGTACTAATTTTAAATTTATTTCAATCTCTGAATCTTGGCTCACGAGTAATGATTGCACCAGTACCTATGACATAAATGGTTACCACATGTACAGGGTGGACAGGCTATGGAAAGATAACCCAGCAAACCTGATCCCTAAGATAGGGGGTGGACTGTGCACCTATGTAAATGACACTATGCACTGTAATATTGATGAATTAAATTATCTCAATAGATCATGTAAGGACATTGAAACTCAATGTTTAGTACTACTTGATGAAAATAGAAAATCCAGCGTAGTTTGCACTGTCTATAGGCCACCGCAGGGAAATATAGATAGATTCTTTGAATTGATTGAACCAATAATACAAAAATTAGTGGGAAAGTCGAGGAAAAGACTTTATATGCTTGGGGACTTTAATTTGGACCTATTGGATCCTAAATTGAAGACTCAGACTATGAAGTTAACAAATATGATGTTACAATATGGATTGCTTAACTGGGTCAAGGAACCTACTAGGTACTCTGAGAAAGAGTCATGTTTGGATCTTATTTTCTCAAATGATATGTATATGGACTACTCCACTGTTATACCCTTTGATCTTAGTGACCATTGTATAGTTGCGGGTACTATTGATAAACCGGTACTGTCAAAAGAAAAAACAAAGTTCAATGGGAGATCTATGAAAAAATTTAATGGTGAAAAATTGATTCAAAATTTTTTGGATTTAGACTGGAATGCCTTCTATTTGTTAAATGATCCACAACAGCTATGGAATTTTCACATTGATGGCATCCTTGAAATTCTTGACGTAATGTGTCCTTTCAAAAACTTCACTATAACTAAACCAAAAGAAGAATGGGTAGATGCACAATTATTGGAACAAATAGCAGACAAGGATAGGTTATTAGCTAGATCATACAAAACCAAAACTAAAGTAGATAAAGAAATTGCTCATGATGCTAGAGAGAAAATCAGTAATGACGTACATACTACTAGAGAAAAGTTTATAAATCAATTAACAGAAGAATGCAGAAACGATCCTAATAGATTTTGGCGTGAAATTGCAAAATTATTACCTTTAAAAAAATCCAAATACACACATGTAAGTTTAGTTGATGAAGAGGGTAGAGAAGTGTTAGAGGAAGATACCCCAGACTATATAAATAATTATTTTACAAACATAGGAAAAACATTAGCTGAGAAGCTCAATGGCTCCTGGGTTTATGGCGGTGTCACTAACACAGACACTTTTCTATCATCAATCGTGACTAGCTCTGAAGAAATTTCTGAATTTATCAATGACATTTCCATTTCGAAATCATCAGCTATTAAAGGGGTAAATTCAAACATTTTAAAACTGTTTTTTCAATCGACAAAACAACAACTTGTGCATCTATTCAATTGTTCGCTCACAACTGGTTTAGTACCGAATGATTGGAAAAAGGCCACCATTGTACCAATACATAAGGGCGGGGATAGAAGACATGTATCCAACTATAGACCAATATCCTTGTTAGCTTTACCTGGTAAGATTTTGGAAAAAGTAGTTCATAAACATCTGATGGGATTTTTAGAAAAAAATAATATATTATCAAAATTTCAATATGGTTATAGAAAGAATATGTCAACAATTACTTCAGTAGGGGCAATTGCAGATGACATCCTGGGAAACAAAAATGTGGGAATTGATACAATAGCAACATTTTTCGACCTCAAAAAGGCTTTTGACACGGTAGATCACTCAATTTTATTGGAAAAAAAGCAACATTTAGGAATTACGGGTAACCTTTTAGATTGGACTAGAAATTATTTGACAAATAGAACTCAAAAAACCAGTGTCAACGGCAATTTCTCTCAGGATCAAAACATTACTTGTGAGGTACCTCAGGGTTCCATCTTGGGCCCATTACTTTTTTTAATTTACATAAATGACGTCTCTGTGGATGAAATTGGTGCCTCCATCAGTCTCTTTGCTGATGACACTGTCATATATGTCTCAGACAAAAATTCTGAAAAATCTGTGGAAAAAATGCAAAAATGTATTGACAAATTTGTCAATTGGTGTTCATGTAATAAGCTAACAGTGAATATTACCAAAACCAAATTCATGGGATTTGGTGGGAGGAAATGTTTCAAAAATGTAAACCTGTACATTAAAGGTGAAACGTTGAAGAGGGTTTTTAGTTACAAATATTTAGGCATTATATTAGACCCAAGGTTAAATTACGAAATTTTTATGAAAAATCAAATGAAAACTGTAGCTTTCAGAACCTATCAGTTGACAAAAATATCAAGGTTCCTGAGTAAAGCTAGTCTCCTTAACATATACAGAGTTTACATAATGCCAATTTATGATTACGGTGATATATTATATGTAAAGTCAGCGAGTACGTTACTAGCCAAGATGCAAAGAACTCAAAATAGGGTTTTGAAAGTGTGTCTTAAACTACCAATGCGTACACATACTGATGTCATTCATGCTAAAGCAAAGGTTAACTATCTTGCGGATAGAAGGCTATCACATGTCTACATTGAAGGTCATAAGAGATCACATAATGAGAGTTATGTTAAAAATGTCTTTGTAAATACCAGGAGTGCCGATGGAATTTTGTTAAAAAATAAGTTACCACATTGTGAGTCATACAAAAGAAGCCTTAAATATACTGTCTCTACTCTTTGGAATAGCCTAGACCCTAGCAAAAGGAATGTAAGAGACAAACAAACCTTCAAATTCCTTTTAAAGAAGGAATTAAAATTCTTGATTCCTGGGGAGGGGATCAATAGTCGATAATAATTCATCTCACTGTACGTGTACTATCTCACTATATTATAACCTTAAAGGGAAGATAGGGGAGGGGTTTTAGGGGAACATCATATGTACTACAAGTATTATAAGTAATTAATTAATGCTGTCTGGTTTATGTACCGAGTGATAGAGGTGCTCTATTATATTTATTAGCTCAATGAAACTATACAACTTAACAATGATAAAAAATTGATGTATAACTGTATTATATACTACCTTGCATTAATATGTAAATTACAACTGTATACAACTGCGTGACTGACCACTGTTTATTTATGTCCATTTTATACTGATATACCTTTGATTGTTCATAATTGTAAATAGATTTGTAAATATTTGTCTCGATAACTGTATTACATTAATACATGAGTACGGTAAATAATAATTATAATATATGTAAAATCAATTACTATTATACAAATGTTATTCCTATATTAATACTCAAACAAAGTACTTGTACTGAATTACTAGAAATTATCAGTTGGCTAACGAAAACAGGGGGCAAACTCCTAGCAGCAGCCTATTCAACGTAGACTTATACACAAAAGGCATAATTACGTGTCAAGGGGAATGTCTGATACATTACAATGTTATATATCATAATATTGGCATGTAAATAGGCATATATTACTAATATATTAGATTGATGTATGTTATACACTGAAATACTGTATGTCATATTGTATCGATCGATGTCTACTTCTGAATAAATTATCCAAACTTGAACTTGAACTTATCCTGGGGCCTAGACAACTGTCCTGCAATATGAATATGGAAACAGACAGCTGGCAGGCAAACTTTATTACACATATCTATTGTAAGATAACTATATGGGGAAAACATATCCAGCATCTAAGTGCGAACCTCATTAGTACAATACCTTATTATTGAAGAAAAATATGTCAGTGAATATCTTATTCTTCATACAAAGACAGGGACTCCCCTGGTCCCCCAGGGGATTCTTCCTAAGATAGCTAACCGTAAGCCTAACCCTAACTGTAATCAGGAATAACTAAGCTAACCTTAACTCCTACCCTAACTATCGGGCAAAAAGCAATGTAGTTAGTTTCTTATGAAGCATCCCAGGGGAGGGGGGGTGATGCTAATGCTGAAAATAAGATATTGTGCTAATATGGTGCACCTGACAAGCTATTGATAATGTCAACTCCAATATAGGGCAACAACGAAATTAATGAGGGGGTTTGTGGGAAATATTTTAATAGTGTAATTCAAACCTCATAATCATGGAAAATTGAGTGGTTGAACAAAATTAGCACAGGTAGTGTTCTGATGACATGCAGTCACTCTGCCAGCCTCGGTTCTGCCATTCTCCATTCTCCATTCTGCCGGTCTCCGTTTGAAAGTAAAGTAAACATTCTGGCATTAATGGTATTTGCACATTACCTGCTATGTTAATTTTGTTCAACCACTTAATGAGCCATGCTTTTAATGTTGGAATTACACTATTATCTCCCACCAACTCATTTAACAATTTTCTTGGTGCTCTATATTGGAGCTGAGGATAGCAATAGCTCGTCTACAGCTAAAACTTAGTAATTGAAGGCATTTTCCTCTTCTTGTTATCTTAAAATACATAAATATGCAGTTTGCCTTTCAGCTGTGTGTATCCATATCTGCAGTGCAGAACAGTAATCTAAGCCTGAGTTTGTCTGGTAAACAATCCTGTTTGATAACAATAGATAATCCTCCTACAAATCTTATATAACATACACACAGAATATACAGCAGGTGTATCTTGTCAGATACCAGGAATATATAAAAGTCAGGCCATCTCTTCTCATCTTTATCTTTCTAAAGACAGTCCAAGATGAACGGACTCCTTGTGGTTGCACTTCTGGCTTTTGCCATCCCTGCCTTTGAGGCCCGTGTGGCCCCTCAGATCATAGGAGGTTGGTACTTTTCATAGTTACAACGATTGTAAGATGATTTACATTTTAAGAACATTTAAACAGAGTACATATTTGTTTTAGAATTTGTTGATGTGTTTGCCAACAAGTTGCTTGATGGCAAGGTAAAGACTTAGTAGATTCAAATTTTCTAAGTGAATCATGGTACGTGTAATTCATAGTTATTAATGCATAACAGAACTTTTCATATTGTCTTCATGAAAACCTTTTCACTATGCAGGACATTCATTTAGATCTTCTATTTAGCAGGACTGGCCTAATTTTTGGAGGCCCAGTTACCTGAGGGCAATTTCCATATCTCATAAAGAAATGTATAAAGCAAAAATTTTAATTGAATAAATAAATAATGTTATTCAAAATGTTTATGCAAAATGGGATCAGTTCAGCTGGTCCAGCAACCTTTAAAATGGCTATGGTCTGTGTCCGGCACGTTTTCACAAAAACTGTATTGTTATAAACATTTCCTATATCTGTAGAACCATTTGTTAGAATGTAATCACTTGATTTGAAGCAATATTATCTAGGACTTTTCCTTTGTTATTGATTCAATAACTCAAATGCATTTTTCACCTCCCCAGGCCGTGATGCCCGTGTTGGAGAGTTCCCATGGCAGGGATCCCTGCAGCGTCTTGGCAGGAGGATGTCTGTGGAGACCTTCCCAGGCCACACCTGTGGCTGTGTGCTTGTATCTGACACCTGGATTATAACCGCTGCTCACTGTGTTGGTGCTGGACCGTGAGAACATTTTACTAATTACTTGATAGTTATCCATCTATACCGTAAAGTCTCGCAAATAAGCTAAACCATTATTTTTGACAAAGCATAAAAGCTGCACAAGGGATCTGAGAATTGCTAATTTCCCACTGTTGTACACATATAAAATCCTTTGTCTACGCTCCTTGTTTGGTGAAATATTTAAACCTAGTTCTGATTGGTCTACAAGCTGCGGCTTCTACGTGAGACCTTATTGTATCATTATTCATTCAGAAATGCAGAAAGTATTGAGGTATAATGCTGGCAGACAGTCAGTGAAAGTTCACTGATAAATAAAAATATGATTACCAATTTCCTTAGAACCTATTCCATAAGAGTAAAAGTGTGGGGGCATCTTTCCGATGTATGCCAAATTTGCTACATATGTGAAGGTTCAGTCTTTGTTAGATAGAGGCAAATGGTATCAAGTTGCATATTTTTATTTTTTCAGTCTTGGTCTGTATGTTGTCATGGGTCTGCACACCCGTGGGGATACCTCTGTTGGAGCTCCCGTAGGATACTACATTGAGGAGATCACCTCTGTAAGTAACTTACATTGTAGGCATTGAAAGGGCTGGGAACCCATTAATTACAGCAATTATTAGATATGTTATGTGTGAGTATCATAAACATCAGCATTTCAGAAAAGCTCAGAAAATACTAAGAAGTCTTTGCCAATTTCATGACAAAGCATTAAAAAGAGTTGCAATCCTTGTTGCTTGGTTGCTCACTGTTTACCTTGTCTTCCGATAACAATTTAGTCGACTCTTTGTTCTAAAAACATTTGAATAATCAAGTTTGTTATTTTCAGCACCCAGCCTGGAACCCCCGTACCCTGCAGGGAGACATTGCCATGATTAAGCTGACTGCCTCTGTAGATATGAACCAGTATGTGAGGACCATTGGCATGCACTCTGCTGGCACCAACCTTGATGGAGCTGACTGCACCATCTCTGGATGGGGAGTCACCACTGTTGGTAAGATCTAATGCCATTGTTCTGAAACTTGTTATATGTAATTAATTCAACAAATTTTGATCAATTAATCTGTTATGCTTTAAATTTCTGTCACAAGTAGTATTGGAAATATTGAAACTGATATGCTTGGCATTTTTAGTTTCCTTTCTTAGGATTCCTTTCACTGTATTGCAAAACCATCCATTAGAAAGCTATTGGTAATAGTTGTATCTTCAGATGGATTAACTTGATTTTCAACCATTGTACAGGAGGAGGATCCAGTGCCATCACCCTGCAGGCTGCTGATGTCAAAGCTATCTCTGTCTCTGAGTGCAAGGGATACTGGAGCAACACTGGAGAGGGACACATCTGTGTCTGGGTAGAGGGAAGCAAGGGTGCCTGCAACGTAAGTGCACTATTATTCAAACTAGGTATCAAAATCAAAAATTATGAAAATAGCTGAACTGAGCATCATCAACTGAAGGCATCAATTCTTGAGAAATTTGCCTCTGTTCCTGAATGGCTGTATCAAAACATTTCCTATTGCAGGGTGACTCTGGTGGCCCATGTGTGTGCAACGGCAAGCTGGCTGGTGTCACCTCCTTTGGACAGCGTGGCTGCTACCCCAACACCCCCTCTGCCTACACCAGGATCTCCTTCTACCGTGAATGGATCAGGTCTACCTCCGGAGTATAAAATGGCAGCTGTGGGAACAAATCATGCAGTACTTTTATCTATTTTTGAATAAAAAAGTAATCATCAAATCAGCCATTCCTGATTTTGGTTATTTGCACTGTTTTTGATGATGTGATTTAGAAATAAACTATGTCAATGAAAAATTAAAAGAAATAGACTACAATGAAAAAGAATGTAATGCAAAGCTTTGCATTACCTTGATGGGGGACAAAATGAGGAAAAATTCTGTAACCCCATCTACCTGAAAACCAGTGAAGGTGGATGCAAGGTGTGACAAAGTTAACTCGGATACTGGGTTCAAAGAGATGTAGCAACTTTTTTGGAGCGCCCCGACTTTGGGCTTATCCTATAAGCCGCAGTTTCTCAGAATTCGCACAAAAATTATTTCAATGATCAAACCGAGGCTCTCTAAAGAGTTATCAAGCATAGATTGAACTTCTCTTGCTTTGGAATTGCCCGAAGTATGAACACCTGCTTAAAATGTCTCTAAAAGTGACCCATCCTTACGAAATGAGGCACAAGTCGAAAATATAAAAACTATGTTGACCACATATTCGAGTAGTAGGAATCAAGAGCTTTTATTTGATGTCTTACACTTGGATGTAGGGTCGTGGGAAGTATTTTAAAATTATTTTTGAAAATTAAAACTGGAAATACCTATAATTTAGAAAATGTATGATAAACACTAAGTTCTGAGATATCAAAGCTAATAATACTGACGAATGTAAAATCTATTTAGGATGATTAGCTAAGTTCGAGAAATTATTAGATAACCAAATAAGTTTTTCTGACATATGCATCATATTACATTTCCTGACAGCTGTTGGAACGCCCTCTGTATTACTCTTCATAAAAACATTCTAATTTTGCTACCATGGAAACATTCTATTCACTGTTATCCAACAATATTACTCGAACTGTCAATACAAGGATATGATTCCCTTATTGACAGTTTGAACTGTCGATCATGGAAAGAGATTCTCTTATTGACAGTTCCAAAATTGAACTGTCAATAACAGAAAATTAATCGCTATTCCTACTGTGCACTGTCAGAGAATTATACAGTCTTCCCTAACTTCCTCAAATTTCGAAATTGCAAGAAAACATGTCTGAGGAAGCAAATCATCAGAGGAATCAAGTCCAAATATAATGGAATATATAAGGAAGGTTGCAAGGCAACTGTCTGAGGAAGTCAGAGATCGGAGGAAGTAAATCTTCAAGGTGATGAGAGCTGACTGTATCCTGGTACTGACAATTCGAACTGTCAAGGGGGGAATTTTATTCTGCTAATGACAGTTGGAACTTTCAATAAGAAGACTGATTTCTACTATAGACAATTTGTACTGTCAATAGCTAGCCCACATTGATTTTACTATTGACAGTGCAAACTGTCAATAAAAGGAATGTTTTCCACTATTCTGACTGTCAATAGTTGGATATTTCTCTCTAATTGACAGTTGAAACTGTCAATAGTGGTAAATTATACTGTTATTGACAGTTATTGGCCAATCTGTCAATAGTGGAATCTTACTCTCTTTGACCCAGAAACCGATTTTGACACAAAATAAAAAGATTTCGACACAAAAATGTGATTTCAACCTAGAGAAAGATTTTCACCAAAAAAAAACAATTTTGACCCTAAAAAGCGATTTTTATCCCAAAACATATTTTTACCCAAAACCTGATGTGATGTGTCCTCCTTTATCTGTCGTCATTGCAAAGTGACAGCAAGTAGCTTGTTGGTCTGCAGTGGTGCATTATACCAACCCTTTGTCCTCAATGGCTCTCAATGACAAGTGTAAACAAGTGTAAATCTAATTGCACAAATTGATATTGATATTTTTCCGGTACTGTTTTAACTATATATAAATAGTTTAAAACGCGGAGAATTCCAAATGTTCAAAATTAATTATTTAAACTTAATTAGATAATCATTTACATCTGATTTCCCTACAATACGCGTCTCAGCGTGTCTGTGCATAGATATACCGTAGTGGCCCGTTTAAGAGCCCCTGCACTTATTAATTTCAACTCCCTGTTACCCCCTGCGCTTATACAGGGACCTGCGCTTATATGGGTACCTTTAAAGAGAGATTTTGGGTTTCAGAGGGGTCCTAGACCTGGGCTTAAATGAGACCTGCACTTAATTGAGACCCATGCGCTTAACCCTTTAGGGCCGAGCAAAAAAGTTTTTTTCTGGTGATGGGGCTGAGACATTTTTATAGGAACTCTCCTAGGGCCAAGACTTTGGTAAATCCCATTGAGTTATGATGACTATAGTTGATGCTCTGCCCCCATGGCATCGACTATAGTCAATGCTCGGCCCCCCATGGCATCAACTATAGTTGTTGCTTGGCCCTAAAGGGTTAAACAGGCCATTACAGTACATGTACTGCATGCAGTACATGCCTCTGGTACTTTATATCCACATTTGGGCAGGAAGCATATGATTGGCCTTGGGTTGACTGAAAGTTCTAGGATGTCAAAAGTTTACATTTGCACAATTTGATGGGCCATGTGTCCAATGCTTAAATTTCTGTATGGAAAGCGCCAAATTACAGATATTCAAATGCTCTCAATTCTAAAAGGCATCTCTCTAACTTTGTTGAGAAAATATCTAAAATTAGAACATAAATTCATCATACTGATTGTTCATTTGATTGTGATGTGGAATGAATTCAAATGGTTTATTTGAAAGTAAATTGAACATTCTTGCATTATTGGTATTTAAACATTACCTGCAATGGTGGAATTATGCTATTATTTCCCACCAACTCATTTTTAATTTCTTTGGTGCTCAATATTGGAGCTGAGGATAGCAATAGCTCGTCTACAGCTAAAACTTAGAAGCTGAAGCCATTTTCCTCTTCTTGTTACCTTAAAGTACATATATATATATGGGTGGGGGTCCAGAAAATGTCCATTTCACAAATTGAGCTATTCTTTTAAAATAATCATTTTAAATGAAGAGAATGTATTGGGATAACTACATAATTGCAAAAAGCCCAATGAGTACTAATAGAAAAAATATGCATATTAATTATAATTTCATGATTTTTTCAGATTTTAGCTACTTTTCAGGGGAAAAATGACCAAAAATCGATGTCCCCTGGAAAAAATCTGATTTTAACGGAAATTTTCTCCCAATGATATTAGATTTACACTTTTTGCTTCATATGTGTTGCATACAAATGATAGTTATTCAAAACACCATTTATTTCAATATTTAAATTTTTATTTTTTTTAAATATTTGTTTAAATAACAAAAATAGCAATTTTTCTCATAATCTCATAAATCTTTTTAAACACTTGAATTTTTTGGAAAAATATTACACTAGATGGATGTTTTGTGCCATTAGGCATATCCCGGACACCTATACTCTGTGGCAGAATGATAAAAATTAAGACAATTGATCATTTTCTTGGTGAAATTAGAGCCCAAAGAAGGAATTAAAAATGACCTGTTTAAGCCAAATTTCTTGAAAAGGTAATTAATTATACAAATCCTGCATAAAATTACATATTACCTGCATTGGATAAGCGTATGTGTGAGCTCTACACTCCCATATCGATAGATTTTTTCTATTTTACATTTAACAAGCAAAAACAATTGTTTTCACTGGATGTTACGTTCACTAGATTGATGTTACGTTCACTAGATTTATTTAAACATTTTGAATAATATCAGCCTAAATGTCCGCTAAGGCAGAAGGGAAATATCCATGTAGTGCCTACATAGTACATGCACCATATACAATAAGAATCGTAACTCGGTGCAATGTCTTTGTCTTTGTAAATTAAGATATCAATTTATGTTACGTTCACTAGAATTATGTTACGTTCACTAGAATTATGTTACGTTCACTAGAATTATGTTACGTTCACTAGAATTATGTTATGTTCCACGGAGACAATAAATTGTCACGAAAATATGTCCTTTTTTGTTAATTTCTTTTGATAGGCCGCATGTGTGTCTGTTTGACAAACCTATCAGCAAGGATGTATGTGGATGAATGCATGATTTATGTAATATTAAGAACTATCAAAACAACATGTCCTTTATTTTATGAAATGTTACGTTCACCAGATATATGAAAAAGTCAGAAATATGCATAAATAATTAAAATATAGCCGTAACACAAATTGTCCAAGTATATCTGAGCATTACAAATGACACTGACCTGTTTCCATCGTTTTATCATAAACATATTTCATTCTAGAAACTATTCAATTTTTGTGTTACGTTCACTAGATGTTACGTTCACCAGATATATTGAAAATAACAGAATTTTGGTCTAATTGGCTTATTTTTCTTATATTAAATATCTGGGACATGCTGTGACTTTTTTTGCATAGGTATTATACCACAGCCAACTGAAAACAATGCTTTTATTGACTAATATTTCATTATAATTCCTCTATTTTTCTGCTATGTTACGTTCACTAGATCACACTGAACACCTCTGAATAGTAAAATAAACACAATAGAATGGCAGAAAATACAAAATATCTTCAGATATGTTAGAGCACTTTGTATACTTTCATCTGGGTTTCACAGCTAGTTTAATACTCTTCCATGTTAGTACTTTTCCCTATCTAAACAGATTATAGGTTCGATTTAGACAGAAACCAACTGGCCCTAAATTGACTCTAGCTATCAAACTATCACAATGGGGAATTAAAAATAGAGAAAAAGTGTACAGCACCCTGTTACATGGTAGGAAATGACACATTTTTGCCCTAATTCAGTGAATCAAGTTCATAACTAAAATTTGTCATCTTTTTTTTTTCACTATTCTCATGTTTATGAATATATCTGGTGAACGTAACACAATTTTGTTTCATTAGTAATTGTATTTTTCAAACTTACATGGAAAAAAATGTAAGAATCCTAGTATCACAAAATTTGGGAATGTGATGGTTCATTGCCTCCTTTATATATATACAAATCTGCCACAACATTTGGGCAATTCAGAAATATTATTGTTTTTCACTGGAAATGGACATTTTCTGGACCCCCACCCATATATATATATATATATATATATATATATATATATATATATATATATATATATATATACAGTTTGCCTCTCAGTTGTGTGTATCCATATCTGTACTGCAGAACAGTTATCTCACCCTTGAGTTTGTCTGGTATATCAATCCTATTTGATAACAATAGACAATGCTCCTACACATCTTGTATAATATACACCTAGAATATACGGCAGGTGTCTTTTGTCAGATAACAGGAATATATAAAAGTCAGGCCATCTCTTCTCATCTTTATCTTTCTAAAGACAGTCCAAGATGAACGGACTCCTTGTGGTTGCACTTCTGGCTTTTGCCATCCCTGCCTTTGAGGCCCGTGTGGCCCCTCAGATCATAGGAGGTTGGTACTGTTCAATGTTATGACCATGTGAGACGATTGACATATGAGGAACATCTCTTTGCTCTAGAACCCAGTTATATGTTTGCCAACAAGCTATTTGAAGGCAAGGTAAAAACCAGGGGATTCAATTGTTGCTAAGTGAATCATCATTACCAAGCTAAGAAAAAAGTTATTTAATGTCAAAATAATGTTTTAAAACTTTATATAACGTTATGCCATAATTAGGGGCCTTAGAGAAACGTTATATAACATTATTTAACGTTATGAAAGGTTGTATAACATTTTTTGTTTACTGGGTATATATGCATAACAGTTTTATATTGTTATAGACATTTTCCTATATCTGTAGAATCATTAGCTAGAATATAATGATATGAAACAACATTACCCTGGAATTTTACATTAGTTCATGAACTAAAGCATTGGTGATGTACTTTTCACCTCCCCAGGCCGTGTTGCCCGTGTTGGAGAGTTCCCATGGCAGGGATCCCTGCAGCGTCTTGGCAGGAGGATGGCTGTGGAGACCTTCCCAGGCCACACCTGTGGCTGTGTGCTTGTATCTGACACCTGGATCGTAACCGCTGCTCACTGTGTTGGTGCTGGACCGTGAGTACATTTTACTAATTGCATGATAGTTATGCATTAATATTGTAAATTCATATACAAGCCAAACTCTTGTATAGGTCGCACCCTTAACTTTGACAACCCTAAAAGTTACACAGGGGATCTGAAATGTTTAAAATGTAGTACTATAATATACATATTAAATCATTGTCTAAGCCACATATTTGGTGCCAAATTAAAGCTGGTTCAGGTTCACCTACCTTAGGGTATCATTATTCAATCAGAAATCTAGAAAGTGATCTGGGTATAATGCTGATGGTGATGATAATTCAACACATGATAACACATTTCCTCAAAACCTTTTCTGTAAGAGTAAAAATGGGGAGACATCTTTCCAATGTATGCCAAATTTACTCCATGTCACCTGCCACTATTCATGTTTATTCATATATGTTTTTATACTGCAAATATACCATAATATCCAATCGAGCACATGTGAAGGTCCACTCTTTGTTAGGAACAGTGGTATTGAGTTGCGCATCTTCATCATTTCAGTTCTGGTCTGTACGTTGTGATGGGTCTCCACACCCGTGGGGATACCTCTGTTGGAGCTCCCATAGGATACTACATTGAGGAAATCACCTCTGTAAGTAACTTACATTATAGGCATAGAACGGGCTGGGAATTGAAACCATGAATATCAGCAATTAAATTAGATATGTTATGTCTGAGTATCATAAACATCAGCATTTCAGAAAAGCTCAGAAAATACTAAGAAGACAATTTCTAAACTAAAGGTTGTAATCCTTGTTGCATGGCTGAATGCTGTTTAAATTGTCATCCGAGTACAATTCAGGTTACTCTTGGCTCAAAAAATATCTTGAACAATTAAGTTTGTTATTTTCAGCACCCAGCCTGGAACCCCCGCACCCTGCAGGGAGACATTGCTATGATCAAGCTGACTGCCTCTGTGGAGATGAACCAGTACGTGAGGACCATTGGCATGCACTCAGCTGGCACCAACCTTGATGGTGCTGACTGCACCATCTCTGGATGGGGAGTCACCACTGTTGGTAAGATGGTTATGAAACTTGTTATATGTAGTTATTTTAACAGATTTTGATTAATCTGTACAATATGTTATGCTTGAAATTTTTGTCACAAGTGGTCATGGATATATTTAAAACATGGGATTATCGGGGTGGGGGTGAAGGATTTTGTGGTTGCAATCATTTAAAGTAAACTTATATGCTTGGCATTTTTAGTTTCCTTTCTTAGGGATGTTAACTTCACTGTATCGCAAAACCATCCATTAGAAAGCTATTGATGATAGTTGTATCTTCAGATTGATCAACTTGGTCTTATTGTGAAAACAATTCTCAATTTCACCCTATGTACAGGAGGAGGATCCAGTGCCATCACCCTGCAGGCTGCTGATGTCAAAGCTATCTCTGTCTCTGAGTGCCAGGGGTACTGGAGCAACACTGGAGAGGGACACATCTGTGTCTGGGAAGAGGGACGTAAGGGTGCCTGCAACGTAAGTGCAATATCATTCGAAACTGGAAAGTATGAACATAACTGAACTGAGCATCATCAGCCGAAGACTTAAATTCCTATTATAGATAGATTCTGGTGTGGATCAATTTGTGCAGGCCAGCTTCTGACATCCCCTGTCCTTAAATCTACCTAGAGATCTTTGTCTTTGTTCCTGCATGACTGTATCAAAACACTTCCTATTGCAGGGTGACTCTGGTGGCCCATGTGTGTGCAACGGCAAGCTGGCCGGTGTCACCTCCTTCGGACAGCGTGGCTGCTACCCCAACACCCCCTCTGCCTACACCAGGATCTCCTTCTACCGTGAATGGATCAGGGTTACCTCCGGAGTATAAAATGGCCGCAGTGGGCACAAATCATGCAGTTCTTTTATCTATTTTTGAATAAAAAGTAATTATCAAATCAGCCATTTCCGATTTTGGTTATTTACTTTGTTTTTTATAACGTGATTTGAAAATAAACTACGTCACATCGGACACAGGGTTTAAAAAGGTGTAACAACTTTTTTGGAGAGCTTATTGACTTTAAGGTTGGAGCATTGTTCTTTTGAGATTTTATATCGTTTAGAACCATGCATGCTATACAGTCTTGAGATCGATACATAAAATCTCAAGCCTTTTTTCACTATTGACTCAGAGTCCCCCCTGAGTCAAGTGTGACGATTCTGGACACCTTCTTTCATTTCACTCTTTGCATCTTGCATGGTCTCAATAAATCACTTTCCACCATATTTATCTAATGTTGTATTTGTTTTTCACAAATTCCTACAATAACCCCCTAAAAAATGAAAAATAATATTAGGCCGTAATTGGTGGTAATTTGCTACAGCATGGGGCTCTATGGGAGAGCGAAGATAACCGACAACCCCAAATTTGGATATTTTGTGGCAACCAATGCTATCTCTATGGGAGGGGTAGGTGAGACTGTCAATAAGAGGAACGTTTTCCACTATTCTGACTGTCAATAGTGGTACATTTCTCTCTAATTGACAGTTCAAACTGTCAATAGTGGTAAATTATATTGTTATTGGCCAATCTGTCAATAGTGGGATCTTACTATTTGCCCTTTCCCTGTAAACACAAATACCTAGCACAGATGTAAATCTATGTTGGTTTTAGGGCAGAACTACGCAATTGTACAAGGTTTGTAAAGTTTCAAAACGTGAAGGTTTAGTAACGTTTAACAGACGTAGGTGTCTGAGTTACGTTTATTTACCTCATTTGAATGTGAATAAACGTAGCAAAAGCACATAATTGAACCTAGATAATTATATCTTTTAAATGAAAAAAAGAAGAAGAGCTGGAATGGGATTCAATTCATTGGTTTAATAGTTATATTTGTTTTATGAGAGCAAGGCTATATCATTTTATTTTATATTAGATTAATTTTGTTGAAGCTGATCATCGCCATATTGCAACAGCCTGGTAGACACCACATCTCCTGCAATAAGTATATATACATGCTAGGTCGTGGCTGCATATATATTACATACAAATTCTTCATCTGCCCTCCAATAAATGAATGTCCAATGATCTCTGGCCGATTTCCATAACATTGTTTTCATAATACCCACGCGCTATCATCCATGTTGATCTTCATCTCGCTGTTCTTGTAAACCGCTGTAGGGGCACGATGTCGCCGGGTGTGTCCCGAACCCCGCAGGGGGTGCCATAACCGGCTGTCATTGTGTATCGTGCCTTATATGTCCGAGGGACTTGTCAATGTTATCCAGTAAGGTAGAGAGCGGAGAACAGTAAGACAATGGTTAGCACGCTTGTCACCGGTGGGAGAGGTCTGTGGTTCGATTCCCAGCCGATCCAATGACTAAGTTTTCCGCGACCCTACACCGCTAATAAATCGGCGACGTGAAAATTTATTATGTCTAATGTATAAGTATTCACGTGTCAAAAATAACATAGTGGTACAGATCTGTACAGAAAAAGCTTCTCAGAGCGGGATAAACTCGATGCTAAAGTCCAAAAGCTGGACTTTTATATTTTGATATTCTCATGATTGTAACTTTGAAGTTTATATTACTGACTGTGAAATAAATATGTGTGTGAGAAGTTTGTATGGTCAAGCATCAAATGATGTGAAGAAAAATGATTGGTGATCAAAAGTATATAATTATTGATGGCTTAAAGTGGCATAATCACCGAGCGTATCCCACTCACAATTCTAGTACTGTTCTAGTCTACTCTGTGGTTAAATGCAAGTGGTGAGAATCCCCCTTAAAGCTGTGTGCTAGGCATAATCGTAATCAGCAATGTATATTTGGAATTACAAAATCCACGTGTGATACACTCTGTGATATGCGAGAGGTTGATAATGTAATACATTTGAATAGCTGTTCATCAGCTCTAAAGATCTATATACATGTACTAATCTTCGTTGCAATATTATCAAGGTGCAATTGTATGTTTATTGACATGTGTCACTCTCTGGTCTGGCTGCTGCCAATATGTGAACTGCCTTAACAACTAACTCATCTGCGATATATCTGATCAACTGTTGTTACATTATGTGTCAGAATCCCTAATGCTATAGTGAGCTACTTGGGAATACGTATATGTATATAATTATGAACTCTGTAACCAACCTTGGTTTAAGTCTAAGGACTCAACTTGGCTAAAGTACTAAACTCAACTCAATAATTAGGAGTTTACTGCTTTAAATGTGGACGATTTGCCCATGTGTTGTAAGATTCTTTCCATACTCAATAGTGCTGACACTAGTCACATGAATGTGAAGCATTGCATAGAGTTTTAGAGTCTGAAATACGTAATTTAACGAAGATTTATCACATCCATTAATTGACCGGCGCCATAGCCATGGCTCCGCCGGTCATGATACGGGGGTACCAGAAATCCGTAAGCTCAGACAGAGAAAGAACACTCCCATTGGTTTAACATTGGCCGAGTGAACCATTAGATTTCTCCTTCAATAGGTAACTAAAAGCTCTATTATCAAGATCCACTAAAGCCACAGGCCTGACTGAATGGGTGGTCCACACAGATTTCTCTAAAGTTACCGCTTGTGATGTAACTGCAACACCTCTATTGCCTTCCCACAATGCACCGCTCATTGCGGTCTGATGAACACGCAACAATCAGATAAAATTTTGAAAATCCCCCCCCCCTCGTCCCACCCTGCATTCTCAATAAATAGCATTGACACCTAGGGCAAACAAAGGGATTACATAGTGCTTTTCTTGTCACGCATTGCGGCCCTTGAAGGGAAGTGGCAACATGTTTGTCACACCTAGAAAATAACCCTTTAAGGCCTGCTCTTTACACACACCCCCCAACACACTGTAGACCTTCTTATACGCACATAGAAATAGGTTATGTTGACCTCAAAGGGTTAACTATATGGTGAATGTCGTCTGCTATTTCCTATGCCGCTCTCTGCTACTTTTAATACTTTTAATACAATACGTTATTTCTCATTTCTGACAGCAGAATCGTAATCTACAGGAAAATCTGATGTACTTTGATAGGTCACACGCCTTATTTGATCAAATTCCAGGTGAGCAGGTGGGTATGGGCAAGCAGGTGGGCGTGGGCAAGCAGGCGGTTGGGGGCGAGCAGGTGGCTGTGGGCGTCAGCGCCCGGCAGCACGTAACCGCTGTTTTACGTCTCGGCCAAAAAGCGAGTTGATCGGAGCGTGAGCTATGACACCATCGGCATTTCCGTTTCGCCGTGTCGGTCGGCTGCAGGGCCGCGTGTGCTACGCGTCCATGCCTTTGCCTTCGCTCTATATTGAATTTCCCGTTCTCCGCTCTCCCCGCCCCCACTCCCCCCGCTCATGATTCTGTATTTGCGTTCTCCGTTTTTGCGTTCTCCGTTTTTGCATTCTCTGTTTTCGTGTTCTCCGTTTTCGCGTTCTCCGTTTTCGCGTTCTTCGTTTTTGCGATCTCCCTTTTCCACTTCTCCCTTTTCCACTTCTCCCTTTATCCCGTTCTCCCTTTATCCCGTTTTCCCTTTATCCCATTCTCCCTTTATCCTGTTCTTTGTTTATCCCCTTCTCCGTTTATCCCCTTCTCCGTTTATCCCCTTCTCCGTTTATCCCCTTCTCCGTTTATCCCCTTCTCCGTTTATCCCCTTCTCCGTTTATCCCTTCATCCCGTTCTCCGTTTATCCCGTTCTCCGTTTATCCTGTTCTCCGTTCATCCCGTTCTCTGTTTATCCCGTTCTCCGTTCATCCCGTTCTCCATTCATCCCGTTCTCCATTTATCCCTTCATCCCGTTCTCCGTTTATCCCGTTCTCCGTTTATCCCGTTCTCCGTTTATCCCGTTCTCCGTTTATCCCGTTCTCCGTTTATCCCGTTCTCCGTTTATCCCGTTCTCCGTTTATCCCGTTCTCCGTTTATCCCGTTCTCTGTTTATCCCGTTCTCCGTTTATCCCGTTCTCTGTTCATTCTGTTCTCCGTTTATCCCGTTCTCCATTCCCCTGTAAGCACAGATACGTAGGTTGGACCTAAATCTACGTTCATTTGGAGGGTAAACTACGTAATTTTGCAAGGTTTGTGGACGTCAAAACATGAAGGTTTAGATACGTTCAATGAACGTTTATGTCTTATTTACGTGTTTCTACCTCATTCAGACGTAAATATACCCTGGAAAAAAAATAAACTGACATAATTCTGGGCGGAACAGGTTATATGGCCATATATATATATGTTTCACTAAAGTTACTTTACACCTATCGACATGGTTTGTACAGATAACTTCTATAATTGTGAACCTCATTTATTTTATAATATTTGATTTGTTTAAATATCTATTACCCTTTTTGAACAGCCTGATATACCTCCTCCCTTCAAAGTGGCACATTGTTTATAAATGTTAAGTGTTGGCTGCACTGAGCCTTTAAATCTATTTTACTACCAGCAATGTGGTGTTAATTAATGAATGACCCAGGTACATATATGTCACTTGAACTTTTCTATCTACTCTCCCATATATATAAATATATAATAATATAGGTCTAATTTCCATGATATTATTTCATAATCATCAATAGTAAATTGGTTTAGATGTAGTAAACGTGCTAGTGTGAAGTATACTTCTCTCTATTCTTGATAGTGCTGCCACCTTCTGGGACACTGAGGAGTTACCTGTGCTATTTAGGTTGAAAAGACACAACTTTTAACATTGATCTACGTAGATTTTCTACGTTTATCTACGTCTGAATGACGTAGAAAAACGTAATTCAGTCTAAAACGTTCATTGAACGTAAGTTAACCTTCACGTTTTGACGTTCATAAACCTTATAAAAAAACGTAATTCAGACCTTTGGTTGAAAGCAAACCTAGACAAACCTCTGACCTACGTTGGGATCAGGTAGTGTGTTTACAGGGTCATCCCCTTCTCCGTTTATCCCCTTCTCCGTTCATCCCCTTCTCCGTTTATCCCCTTCTCCGTTTATCCCTTCCTCCCTTTATCCCATTCTCCGTTTATCCCCTTCTCCGTTTATCCCCTTCTCCGTTTATCCCCTTCTCCGTTTATCCCTTCATCCCATTCTCCCTTTATCCCGTTCTCTGTTTATCCCGTTCTCCGTTCATCCCGTTCTCCGTTTATCCCGTTCTCCGTTTATCCCGTTCTCTGTTTATCCCCTTCTCCGTTCATCCCCTTCTCCGTTCATCCCCTTCTCCGTTCATCCCCTTCTCCGTTCACCCCCTTCTCCGTTTATCCCCTTCTCCGTTTATCCCTTCCTCCCGTTCTCCCTTCATCCCGTTCGCCATTTATCACGTTTGCCGTTTATCCCGTTCTCCGTTTATCCCGTTCTCCGTTTATCCCGTTCTACGTTTATCCCATTCTCTGTTTATCCCGTTCTCCATTTATCCCGTTCTCCGTTTATCCCGTTCTCCGTTTATCCCTTCTCCGTTCATCCCCTTCTCCGTTCATCCCCTTCTCCTTTCATCCCCTTCTCCGTTCATCCCCTTCTCCGTTCATCCCCTTCTCCGTTCATCCCCTTCTCCGTTCATCCCCTTCTCCGTTCATCCCCTTCTCCGTTCATCCCCTTCTCCGTTCATCCCCTTCTCCGTTCATCCCCTTCTCCGTTTATCCCTTCATCCCGTTCTCCCTTCATCCCTTTCTCCCTTTCTCCTAAACGTAAGCCGGTCACCACACCTCTTAACTTCTAGCCTTTGAATCCTCGTGTTTTAATGAGGTAGACATACGTGTATCATACTAAAACGTTTGTAGAATATGAATAAACCTTCACGTTTTGACGTTCATAAACCTTATAAAAAAATGTAATTCAGACCTTTGGTTGAAAGCAAACCTAGACAAACCTCTGACCTACGTTGGGATCAGGTAGTGTGTTTACAGGGTCATCCCCTTCTCCGTTTATCCCCTTCTCCGTTTATCCCCTTCTCCGTTTATCCCTTCCTCCCTTTATCCCGTTCTCCGTTTATCCCATTCTCCGTTTATCCCATTCTCCGTTTATCCCATTCTCCGTTCATCCCGTTCTCCGTTTATCCCATTCTCCGTTTATCCCATTCTCCGTTTATCCCATTCTCTGTGTATCCCGTTCTCCCTTTATCCCGTTCTCCGTTTATCCTGTTCTCCGTTTATCCCTTCTCCGTTTATCCCCTTCTCCATTTATCCCCTTCTCCGTTTATCCCTTCATCCCGTTCTCCGTTTATCCCGTTCTCCGTTTATCCCGTTCTCCGTTTATCCCGTTCTCTGTTTATCCCCTTCTCCGTTCATCCCCTTCTCCGTTCATCCCCTTCTCCGTTCATCCCCTTCTCCGTTCATCCCCTTCTCCGTATATCCCTTCATCCCGTTCTCCCTTCATCCCGTTCGCCATTTATCCCGTTCCTCCCTTTATCCCGTTGTCCGTTTATCCCGTTCTCCGTTTATCCCATTCTCTGTTTATCCCGTTCTCCGTTTATCCCGTTCTCTGTTTATCCCGTTCTCCGTTCATCCCATTCTCCGTTCATCCCGTTCTCCGTTCATCCCGTTCTCCGTTCATCCCGTTCTCAGTTCATCCCCTTCTCCGTTCATCCCCTTCTCCGTTCATCCCCTTCTCCGTTCATCCCCTTCTCCGTTTATCCCCTTCTCCGTTCATCCCCTTCTCCGTTTATCCCTTCAACCCGTTCTCCGTTTATCCCGTTCTCCGTTCATCCCGTTCACCGTTTATCCCGTTCTCTGTTTATCCCGTTCTCCGTTCATCCCCTTCTCTGTTCATCCCCTTTTCCGTTCATCCCCTTCTCCGTTCATCCCCTTCTCCGTTTATCCCCTTCTCCATTTATCCCCTTCTCCGTTTATCCCTTCATCCCGTTCGCCATTTATCACGTTTGCCATTTATCACATTTGCCGTTTATCCCGTTCTCCGTTTATCCTGTTCTCCGTTTATCCTGTTCTCCGTTTATCCTGTTCTCCGTTTATCCCCTTCTCCGTTCATCCCCTTCTCCGTTCATCCCCTTCTCCGTTCATCCCCTTCTCCGTTCATCCCCTTCTCCGTTCATCCCCTTCTCCGTTCATCCCCTTCTCCGTTCATCCCCTACTCCGTTCATCCCCTTCTCCGTTCATCCCCTTCTCCATTCATCCCCTTCTCCATTTATCCCCTTCTCCGTTTATCCCTTCATCCTGTTGTCCCTTCATCCCTTTCTCCCTTTATCCTAAACGTAAGCAGGTCACCACTCCTAGCCTTTGAATCCTCGTGTTTTAATGAGGTAGACATACGTGTATCATACTAAAACGCTTGTAGAATATGAATTAACCTTCACGTTTTGACGTTCATAAACCTTTAAAAAATACGTAATTCAGACCTCTGGTTAAGGGGAAACCTAGACAATCCTCTGACCTACGTTGGGATTAGGTAGTGTGTTTACAGGGTTATTGGCAATTCCCTAACACTGGGGACCTTTTCAATCCAAACATTTTGACCCAAAAAACGATTTTGACCTTTTTACCCAAAGGCGCCTTTGACCCAAAAAACGACTTTGACACAAAAAGTGATTTTGGTTAGAAAAAATGATTTTGACACAAAAATGTGATTTCAAACTAAAGAACAATTTTCACCCAAAAAACCTTTTTTACCCGAAGAATGAGTTTTCCCAAAAAATGATGTGATGTGTCCTCCTATCTGTCGTTGCAAAGTGACAGCAAGTAGGTTGTTGGTCTGCACTGGCGCATTATGCCAACCCTTTGTCCTCAATGGCTATAAATGACAAGTGTAAACAAGTATAAATCTAAATGCACAAACTGTGTATAGATATACATGTGATGCATGCAGTACATGCCTCTGGTACTTTATATCCATATTTGGGCAGGAAGCTTATGGTTGACCTTGGGTTGATTAAAGTTTACATTTGCACAATTTGATGGGCCATATGTCCAATGCTTAAATTTCTGTACGGAAAGAGCCAAATTAAAAAATAAATCTCAATGCTAAAAGTCAGAAAATATCTGAAATAAGAACAAAAACTAATTATCATACTGATTGTTCATTTGATTGCAATGTGGACTAAATTCAAATGGTTTATTTGAAAGTAAATTGCACATTCTTGCATTAATGGTATTTACACATTACCTGCTATGTCATAACACTGCCTATGTTAATTTTGTTCAACAATTTAATCAGCCATACTTTTAATGTTGGAATTACGCTATCATTTCCCACCAACTCATTCATCCATTTCCTTGGTGCTCTATATTGGAGCTGAGGATAGCAATAGCTCGTCTACAGCTAGAATTTAGAAGCTGAGTTCAATGTCCTCTTCTTGTTTCCTTAAAGTACATATATGTGCAGTTTGCCTTTCAGCTGTGTGTATCCATATCTGTACTGCAGAACAGTTATCTAATCCTGAGTTTGTCTGGTAAACAATCCTCTTGATAACAATAGAGAATCCTCCTACATATCTTGTATCATATACACCCAGAATATACAGCAGGTGTCTTTTGTCTGATAACAGGAATATATAAAAGGCAGGCCATCTCTTCTCATTGGTATCTTTCCAAAGACTGTGCAAGATGAGCGGACTCCTTGTCGTAGCACTTCTGGCTTTTGCCATCCCTGCCTTTGAGGCCCGTGTGGCCCCTCAGATCATAGGAGGTTGGTACTTTTCATAGTTACAACCATTGTAAGATAATTTACATTTAAGGAACATGTTTGTCCCAGAATTCAGTGACATGTTTGCGAACAAGCTACTTGACATTTTCCTATATGTGCAGAATCATTACCTAGAATACGATCCATTTTTCACCTCCCCAGGCCGTGATGCCCGTGTTGGAGAGTTCCCATGGCAGGGATCCCTGCAGCGTCTTGGCAGGAGGATGTCTGTGGAGACCTTCCCAGGCCACACCTGTGGCTGTGTGCTTGTATCTGACACCTGGATCGTAACCGCTGCTCACTGTGTTGGTGCTGGACCGTGAGTACATTTTACTAACTGCATGATCATACAGCATACAGTTATGCATTAATATTGTAAAGTCGCATACAAACCAAACCCAATCATGTCTATATGAACTGGCCACCTTCGTTTCAGTTAGAAATTGGCTGGTTACTGAACCCCCCATGCTCTGAAGTAGAAATTAGTAGGCATAATAAATCTGTCCAGTATTGGTTGCACCCTTAACTTTGACAACCCTGAAAATTGCACAGGATATCTTAAAATTGTCTAAGCCACATATTTGGTGTCAAATTAAAGCTAGTTCTGATTGGCCTAAAAGCCACTGCTTATACGCGAGACTTCATGGTATTGTTTTCCATTCAGAAATACAGAAAGTGATCTGGGGATTATGCTGAGGAACTGATGGTGATGGGTCAATGATAAATTAACACATGATAACACATTTAATCAAAACCTATTCTGTAAGATTAAAAATGGGGTGGCATCTTTCCAATGTATGACAAATTGACTACATGTGCTTATGGCCATGAACTTGGGCCAATGTTTTTGTCTATGACCGGGTGCCGTCTATTTAAAAAAAAAAAACTTATCCCTCCAAACAACTTTTCTAGATAGCCCGTCATAGATGGCACCCAGTCATAGACGGCACCCGGTCATAGACGGCACCCGGTCATAGACGGCACCCGGTCATAGATGGCACCCGGTCATAGACGGCACCCAGTCATAGACAAAAACATTGGCCCAAGTTTGTGAGACACGGCCTTATGTCTATCCATCTATTATTCTTGTCATTTCATTATACTGCAACACATGATATAACACATGGGGTTTGGCAGACTGTAATATTCAATCGAGCACATGTGAAGGGCTTTTGTTAGAAACAGGGATATTGAGTTGCATATCTTTATTATTTCAGTCTTGGTCTGTACGTTGTGATGGGTCTCCACACCCGTGGGGATACCTCTGTTGGAGCTCCCGTAGGATACTACATTGAGGAGATCACCTCTGTAAGTAATTTACATTATAAGCTGTGAATGGGCTGGGGAACCATGAGTACCAGCAATTATTAGATATGTCATGTCTGAGTATCATAAACATGAGCATTTCAGAAAAATTCAGAGAATAGTAAGGAGACTTTGTCTATTTCATGACAAAGAGATAAAGGTTGTTATCCTTGTTGCCTGGCTGCCTGCTGTTTACATTGTCTTCTGATAACAATTCAGGTCACTCTTTGCTCAAAAACACATTTTGAATAATGAAATTGGTAATTTTCAGCACCCAGCCTGGAACCCCCGTACCCTGCAGGGAGACATTGCTATGATCAAGCTGACCGCCTCTGTACAGATGAACCAGTACGTGAGGACCATTGGCATGCACTCTGCTGGCACCAACCTGGATGGTGCTGACTGCACCATCTCCGGATGGGGAGTCACCACTGTTGGTAAGATCTAATGCCATTTTTCTGAAACTTGTTATATGTAGTTAATTTAACAGATCTTGATCAATTAATCTGGACCATCTGTAATACTCTAAGTTTTTCTAAGCAGTGGTCATGGAATTAACTACTGGGGGGGGGATAGGATTTTGTGGTTGAGATCATATTTAAAAAAAAACTGATATTCTTGACATTCATTTTAGTTTCCTTTCTTAGAGATGTTAACTTCACTGTATTGCAAAACCATCCATTAGAAAGCTATTGATAATAGTTGTATCTTCAGATTGATTAACTTGTTGAGAAAACAATTCTAAATTGCAACCTTTCTACAGGAGGAGGATCCAGTGCCATCACCCTGCAGGCTGCTGATGTCAAAGCTATCTCTGTCTCTGAGTGCCAGGGGTACTGGAGCAACACTGGAGAGGGACACATCTGTGTCTGGGTTGAGGGAAGCAAGGGTGCCTGCAACGTAAGTGCAATATCATTCGAACCAGGTATCAAAACTAGAAATTATGAAAATAGCTTAACGGAGCATCATCAACTGAAGGCTTCAATTCTTGGGATATTTGCCTCTGTTCCTGCATGACTGTATCAAAACATTTCCTATTGCAGGGTGACTCTGGTGGCCCATGTGTGTGCAACGGCAAGCTGGCCGGTGTCACCTCTTTCGGACAGCGTGGCTGCTACCCCAACACCCCCTCTGCCTACACCAGGATCTCCTTCTACCGTGAATGGATCAGGTCTACCTCCGGAGTATAAAATGGCCGCAGTGTGAAAAATGTATGCAGTATTTTTACTTCTTCTGAATAAAAAGTAATGTGATTGAGTTTGAGTTTGGTAGCTTTTTAATGACCACAAATTCCACAGCATTCTGTTATGTCTCTCAAATAGAGCCAATTAATGTATGAGGTTGAAAAGTTACATCACAATATAATACCCTCAATTATATGTGCAAAAACATATAATGATCATTGGCCAATCAATATACAGAGAAAAACAGACATACAAATGGTTTAGCGAATCATGTGAATTATCATACATATGACTTGGACTGGGACACAGCTCACAACACAAAAAGTAGCAGCATCTAATCAATGGACCGGACCTCACACCTTGTGTAGGGGAGACGTGCTCACCACCCCCCAAGGACTCACCGTGGTCCTGCGCTCCTCCAAAACTATTAGTGTCTACTAACCTCCAGTACCCTTATCATTACCGCGCATACCTGGTGCCCCGGCCTGCCCCACTTCAGCCTGGGAGGGCTATATGAATCAACTTACGGCCCCTCCTCATTCGCCAGCTTTCATGTTGCTGGATGGGACCCCTCTCACACCACCGGTCTTTAACACTGTCATTAGAGAGGCCTTGGTGGCTCTGGGCTGCCCCTATGGAAACAGGTTTTCTGGACACTCCCTTCGCCGAGGTGGCAGCCAGGCTGCTGTCTATGGAGGGGCTGAAAGACTTGACATCTCAAAGCACGGCACCTGGTCAACCATCGCAGGCATGAGACCATATGTTTCCTCTCTCCAGTCCACTCGTGTTGCCACATTGGTTACTCTATCTGCCCCATAGACTGGCATGATCCACATGATCTCATATTTCATATACTACTCATAAATTGTTGTCATGGTTACATAACATGTATTTTACTCCCATGGTTGCCATGGTTACCGTATAGGTTACTACTACTCATGTTCTACATGTATCTCATACAATTCATATTCTGGCCACTGTGTTAGGCCTTTTATAATTCGTTATCCTGTATTTACTACCGTATCAATTTTGATTCAGGATTAAAATTTCCAAACTATAGTCGACTCGTCTTGTTATCATTATGGATAACTGAGATGCAGTTATCCGGTAATGATTCAAGGCGTGGCGGCAATCTCCCCCTAGCGCCCCCTCTTGGGACGTTCACCTACTAAAATTACACCGGGACTCCCTGGTACCAGCGGATATTGTTACTTCCGCCCACCATAACTTCTTCACGAGTCGCCTTTATTTTCTGTCCCCACCCATCCCACACCTCACTTAATCTGTTTTCAATTACATGTATTAACAAACTTATTACTATACACTCATATTTTCATGTTATATAAATTTTTCTTTAATTCTCATACTCATGTATTCATTACCTAAAATGTTCTACCTACCTACGCACGAAATATCTTATATCACTTTGTATATGACTTAGACTGGGGCACAGCCCACGACACATAAAGTAGCAGCATCTAATCAATCACAATCAGCTTGTATACCCGGTAATCATTAGCTTCCAGGATGAAAATATAATTTAACAAAATTGTATCAAAAATATTGCCAAAGGGTCAAAACTGGCCAATATACTACATGTCACATGTCAAATGAAAGCTCTTGATGAGCTGTACACGAATATTGCAATGTCACAGCATTTTTAACATGCGACTTCCGATCCATTTCGTTAAAACGGGTCACAAATGTGATAGCAACATCAATTACCATGTTTAACCTGATAAGCGCCCTCCCCCTAATAAGCAGCCTCGGCCAGCGCCTATCCTACCAGTTGGATAGCCTGGGAGCAGGCAATCATCCTACCCGAATTACGGCGTATACACATCTTTCTAGTAAAGGAGTTGATTACACAGTAGCATCCCACCTACTTTTATTACCCCTTTGATCTAGATAATAATCTGTTTGTTGTTGGATGTGTATTGACCAATACACACCCATTTGCGCCACCAAACTGGCGCAATTAAGGTATCAAGTGAGATAAAGGTCTGCTCCCATACCATACTCAGCAGAGGGAGCCGGAGCTGTGTTGGTATGGGAGTCCGAGACTGCCTAATAAGCGCCCTCCCCCCATTTTCAGATTTTTTCAAGATCTGTTCCTCTGATTTTGTTACTTTTCTTTACGCCTTTGTGTGACATGGACCAGGGCGCTTACTATGTCTAATACAGTATTCGCAATATTAAATAGTATACAGAATAACATTCATTCTTGATTTTGTTAATGAATAATCCATGAGACTCAATTTATGGGTTCATACAATCCACATTGTAAACACTAGGAAGGTGTCCAAAAGTCACATTACATTATTAACTTAATAATCAACATTGAACTGTTCAATATAAAGGCATGTCACACATATTCTATTGCAATGTATGCAACTGTATAAATGTATATACATCTAATATAAAGTCTTAGATTCTAATGGATTTACGGTCACAGTCAGTGAGTCCTCAAAGGATTTGTCATTTGTAGATCAAAGTCACAATAAATAACATAATACATTGGGTTATGTACACTATGGTGCTGCACTTGTATATTCAGTAGAATATTGACCTCTGATGTCAAGTCTAATATCATTGTCTACCACTCCATCAGCTTTTTCCTCCGTCTTCTTTCCCTCAAAACAACGACCAACCAGAGTGATTGTTAAGTCAAGAATCTCGATGCCTAATATCATGGTTATACCAGACCACAGGTTCAGCGATCCACCAAGTTGAGAAATGAGATCAGAACGAAAGATTTTTGCTTTAGTCTCGTAATGAGTATAGTACAAGGCAGGAAAAATCACAGTCAGCTGGGCAAAGTTCTCCTCGACAAGTTTGGAAATGAATAACCGATGCGGGTCTGAAAGGTTCTTAAAATCAGGTTCAATTGATGTAGTCAAATGTCCGTATATCTCTTGTAGATTTGGATGTTGTTGGATGATATTTTTGTAAAATGAACCTAGCTGAGATGGAATTGGCCATTTTGCAGTAGAAGTTGATAATTTGTAATCAATCTGTTTGCACGATGCCTTACATGCCATGAGGCATGTCATAAAGCCGATCCGCTTCGAACTATCGGCACATGACATTTTCTCAAATAATTCCTCCCGGGACTGCTTCAGTGAGGCGCAGTATTCATACTTCGGAGGCTCAATCTCAACATTGTCTACGAGAAACAAATCTGTACAGTTACAGGAGCTTGCAGTGTAGGCCAGGTTACACTGACTATAACAGTGTGTAAAATCATAGTTAAATAACTTTCCATTGTATGGTACCTTTGTGAATTCTTCAGCATTAATGCACTCCCTCCGTCCGTATGGCTTTGTCATCCTATCAGTTCGCACTGCATTTACAATGATCTTGGTCGACATACCAGTGGGCACAATTGGAGATGTGGTTGACGCCCTAGGAATCACATAAGGGTCGGCAATTATAACCACAGCACCCGAACCTAAAGATCCCGAGGGATCAAAATCAGGATCAAACTCAGTGTTCAGGTTGTCCACAGAACTATCAGTGTGGAGGATGAATTTGTAGCCAACAATTGCCTTGCGAGTGAATGGTTTTGCTTCAAATGCATAGCACAGTCCTGTTTCAGGGAGGACATAGCTGTAGTTGGTGCTGAACTCCTCACACGGGTACATGACGTAGGAGGTACCGGTCAGCACTAAGGCATGGCAGTGCAGGATGAGATTCTGGTTACTAACCTTCTTCATATTCTCCAACCCTACATACTGATAGTAACCCTTACTGTTCAGCAACATCCGCTTCACATACTCTGACAAGTCAGCTTTCTGTTCAGAGCAGTTTGAACATGAGGTGAGCTCCTTCACCTTAGCATGGTAGTCTTTGGGGAATGGGATGCCGTTTTGCTCAAAGACAGCCCGATTACTGCCAAACTGGTTCAGATTGCACACAGTGACCATAGGAAAGGGAACTGTACTATTCGGCTCTTGACGGCTAATCCGTTTCTCCTCGACATCCACTACTTTGGGATATTCAGTGTAAGTATCAAAGTTATATTTTACAGAAATAACACACACAATAAATAATGAAATTACTGCAATGCTCCAGATAGCCTTGTGGAGCCAGCTTTTGGATGAGAGGATTCTCGGGAGCCCTTTGAGTGAGGTAGTCTTCACTGCAAGCTTTATATCCTCCATTGCTGATGTGTCAACCATGTCTGCTGTAAATATAAAGACATTACATGATAACCGTAAAACCTTGCGTAGAAGCCACGTCTAGTATGTGAGTAAAATCGCTGGTGCGGCTTATAGGGTCGCCACACAGTGAGGCTATGGCTTGTACAGGAGTTTTTAGATGTATACTACAGTACTAAACTCGCCATAATCAGACGCCCAGTGTGGCTTATAATATGATTATGGGGTAGCTTATACGCAAGTTAGGCTCATACGCTCGATTTTAGAGTACATACCATAAATTCCTGCGTATAACCCGCGGGTTATACCTGCACCAAAGCCTCAGTGCGAATACTATAAAATCTAGTCTAGGTCCGGGTAATACAAGGGTTTTTGGCAGTATAGTACCGTACTAAAACTGCAATTTTCAGACCTCTGGTGCGGGTTATAGAGTCAAAGTCAAAAAATATAGTGATACATGTACATGTAATTACATTATTGCTTTTATACAAATATTATGCCAGCCATAAGATCCCAGCATTGCCTGATCATGACCTTTGCCAATTGGTCAGGCATTGTTGGACCCTGTTTGGCAAGAAAGTTGAGCAATGATGGACCCATATTGGCATGAAAGTCAGGCTATGCTGGCGACTCTTTACAGTCAAAGTTAGCATGACAACCAGATGGTTTTGGCGACACAAAGCTGACTGGTATGTGAGACCCCAGCTGACTCTCACTTTTTTCTCTGTGCAGTAGAGAACCATGTACTTCATAACAGAAACACCAAAGTATGGATATAAAGAGATTAACTTACCAGAGTAGGAGATATGATACTGAGATGATTTTAGTCAGAAATCTCAGTCCCCTTTCATTATATTACACCATTATAGAAGTCTTCCACATATACATGCTCATTCTGTTCATCCTTCCGGCACCTGTCATCCTTGTCCAGCTGCAACTGCGTGTCTTATGCAAAGTCGCGTAGTCAAGTACTTATAGATTCATGTATTGCAAACAAACTATGATTTCACATGTGCTGCTATTCTCACGGGTTAGTCATTAAAGGTATATCAGGCCAGAGGGCTGAGATAATATCGTGTAAAAAGAGTGTAATGGTAGTTCCTCAGCTAAGAGTGTTAGTTACAATCGTTCGGTACTGAGGGATTAGTGCCTTCTCAATAATAGCTAAAGGGATGCAAACGTTACTTTTCTATACAATTTCTAGATAAGGCAGTGGAATCTTGCGGGGGCGAAAATCTGGCGCGTACTGAGAGGTTGTTCAAAAATGAGCACCACTCATAAGCACTACTTATCCAAACAATAACTACAAAGTCGTTTTTGAGCCCCTTTTTTTTTTGGGGGGGGGGGAGAGGCAAACATATTCAGGCCCCCTTCCTCAGTGATTGGCGTGGGGGGGGGGGGGGCTGCCCCCTGCCCCCCCCTTTCCTATGCCACTGCACAGTGCAGCCCTGAGTGAGAGGGATACCTTTAATGTAGTATACATTCTATTGATGCCTGCAGCGTTTGCACATTGATTATATGTGGCAGATATTGGATACTTTACACGGCTCTGCATCCTGTAATACAAAGGCAGGGGATAATGCCCATGGCTACTGCATACATGAGTGCCAAACAATTATAAACCGCCATCCAATAGTCCGCCAGTCTCACCTACTGCACTGAAAAAGTAAACTCGCCCACAGACTCTTCTAAGTGACAAGGAAGCGGGTCTTCTAGCTGGAGTTGTCCAAATAGAAAATCCACTTGGCATGTGCCAGCCCAAAAAATTGATGCATTCCAGCTCTAGACTCGACTCTGCACCGGCCCTAGAATTTTCAAAACATTAGCGGGATGTATAAAATGTAGGCTTGGAGAATAGACTCACCAGGTCTACATTCATACATCATGCTGACAAAAGGTATAAAGCAACAGTTATCCAGGATTGTGAATTTGACAACCCTAGGCTTTTCACTACGAGTGGGCCACTGCCTGGGCAAACATTGTCAGTCAGATGAGCCTAGTGTTGTCTTGTGGGATTGGAACCTGGTAGGTCCTCAGATAGATAACTGTAAACTTTATGTTGTGACAGTCACTGAGAATACTCTAAATCTTCTTATAAGACGACTATTTGACAAACTTAGATGCTTTGATTTGATCAGTGATGCCAGGACAAACAGGGGGTCATTTTCATTTCATATGATACATTTCCCACTGTATAAACTGCCACATTCACCACCAGACCAATTTCGGCCAGCAAGTTGGCACGGTGGATTATGGATCTCCAATAGGTAGTAGGGCGGATGCTTGACAGGTAAACTAGTATGTATATTGATACACTATGATGATGATATAGATTTTTTAACCAACACAGTCGCAGACCAGCCAAAAGGACATGATCAGCCACTGCATAAGTATGAGAAGAAATATAAAACAAACCTACATTGTAATTATTAGTCTACATATTGTTAACAAATGCTCTTACGTACGATTTATTCCAGTCTAAAGTATTGTATGGACTAACGGCAACAGTCAACTTATCTATGTGTCAATATGAGCCATTTTATTTCTAAGCTAGGAAATCTGCCTGGAAATGAAATGAAATGATGCCAGCCGCCTGCAATGGTCGTGAAGTTTCAATTTGTGAACGGCCAGATTTTACTAGAGACGCACATCATGAGCAACTCCTGAGCACATGCACTGATGCAGCGTCCCCGCTGTGAACGTCCCAAGCAATGCCTCCTTTGGCAAAAGTGTGCCTCTACATGGGTAAAAATCGACACGGCGACACAGTCGTTTTACGTTTTAGGCCTTTTTAAAAATGGACGGACACAGGAAAAATGGGATAAAAATCGGCCTACAGAGATTTTTCTATGAATTCCTATGAATTATATGTAAAAATCGACACAGTGGCACGGCCCTTTTGCAAAATATCGAAAACTCTGGGGACCCATGAAGAGGCACAAAAGTGTGTCCGAATGCGCTGTAGCCATGTTTTATGTCTACACTGAAAAAGTAAACTCGTCCCCAGACTCGTCTAAGTGACTGTCATAAAATAAACGAGTCAAAAGTTGTCTAACATATCAGGTTACCATCCCACAAATAGAATCTGGAGCTGGCAAATGTCGGGTTTTGGACTGGCACATACCAAGTGGGTCTTCTATCTCCAGCTAGAAGACCTGCTTCCTTGTCACTTAGACAAGTTTTTGACTCGTTTATTCTATAACCGTCACTTTGAAGAGTCTGGAGACAAGTTTATTTTTTGAGTGTACATGGGATATGTTTTTTTCCCATGAAGGTGTTTGCTTGTGTGTGTCCATGATGCAGTTGATTTAGGCATCTTTACCTTGTTGCATATTCTATAACATACATGATGATATTCTGAGTTTTTGAGTTTATAAAGTATTTTTATTCACTTGGTGATTTTCTAAAATACACTTACAAGTCAATGCGGACACCAGTCCAGTATTATGCATATGCATCTATCATTATATATTAAAGATTCAGATACACAGAATTATCAGAATATGCTTCTTGGCTTACGGGTGACCGTTAGTACATGATACATAGTATGAATGTGACACTAGGTGGCAGATATAAGTCTCATTACATGATTGGGAATGCAACGGACGGCCCTAGTAAAATAGTCATGAGTAATATCTGGGTCCTGTTTCTCCACAAATTTGCGGAGCTCCGCAAATATATACGGATGTCCGCAAATATATACGGAGGTCCGTATTTGTATGCTTAACTACCAAAAAGACGGAGCTCAATAAATATATTTGCGGACGTCCGCAAATTTGCGGATGTCCGCAAATTTGTGGAGAAACACCATCCTGGCCGTTCACAAATTGAAATGTCCTTGTACGTGAGTTTCCCTCCTCGCTAGATGAGTTTAACGAGAATGGTCTTTCTCCTGATATAATAATAAACGATGGGCCAGTAAATGTGTATGGTTGGTATTTGTACCTTTACTTGGGGCCCTTGATGGGGGGGTCCCCATGTCCCATGTCGATCTTAAGAAATGCTCATGTCGCCATATCGATCTTAAGAAATCCCCCATATCCCATGTCACTATCTATTTTTTCCTCCTGTCCCATGTCACTATCTATTTTCTCCCCATGTCCCATGTCACTAGGGCCAAAAAAGGTCCATGTCGCCGTGTCGAATTTAAGGGTCTAGGGCCATTTACTTCCCATCATAGATCGATCACCATCATCGCTCTTATGCTATACACAACGTAAAATAACCTACTCCTAACGTCAGCCTAACCCGACCGACCTGCCCCCTGCAGGAGAACGCTCTAACTATACATATGGAGGGTCCACAGTGCTACCACCTGGCTGGTGGTGGTAGACACTGGTCGAGTTACCATATAAGGGGGGGGGGGGGTCTAGATGGGGGCCATGTCGCCTGTCGATTTTGAGAAATGCTCATGTCATTTGTCAGTACCTTTGTATTTCTCCTGTCATTTGTCACTAGGCTCAATATCGCCTGTCGATTTTAAGAAAAGGCCATGTCCCTTGTCAATATCTTTTAATTGACTCAGGGTAAATTAACCCTGAGTAATATACACTGCCTCATTTTTACGTTTTAAGACAATTTTGGGACATGGGAAAAAGTTTGTCTTTCGGTTGCTACTCGAGATAGACAAAAGGGGAATAAAGAGATATGTAGGCAAGATCGGGGCACAGAATATTCCTTCAAAAATTTCTCAAAAAAACAATTTTCTCTTCGTGATATTCGCCTGCAATCTTTAACCATTTTTTTCTATCTTTCGCTACTATGGACATGTACTAAAACCAATCTACCCTCGGTAACGGGCGACCATAGGCTCCAAGGCATTAATATTTTTTGCTGAAGATAGAAATAATATATTCAGCCAAATTTGTGTCATTTCTCTCTTCTACCCCCAAACCGGGCAAAAACTGGACATGTCCTATGGTAACACTGTTGGTAACACATTTGAACCAAGTACAACCTAAAAGTAATACTGTAGGCCTACTATACCATATTACTCCACTGACTAGCACAACATCCCACTATGACGCACGTCCCCCCCCCCCCACCACCAAATTCTGACCTTCACTAGACATTCAAGTAGACAACAGATAATTGCGCTCATGTTGCATGTCGATAGGGGTCATGTCGATTGTGTTATGCAAAAAACAGCCATGTCGCCGTGTCAGATTTGTCAGTGGTCTACCGCCGTAAAGGCGTATAGTTCATGTTGTAACCATCATGCAGAAGGTGGCGCCACTGCGACTTCTCGTGCACTCCGAGAACTGCGCGAGATGTCAACGTGTGCAGACGAAATTGTACCGCCCGTATCTCTGCCGTTTATCGTCCGATCGACTCGCTTTTTGATAGGGACAAAAGGCGGTACATGTCCTCAGCCTTCAACTGCCACCCACACCAACCTGCACAGCCACACCCACCTGCTCTCCCACACCCACCTGCTCACCCACACCCACCTGCTGGCCTGAAATGGAATAACATACATGTATGACACATGACTTGAGGTTAAATTTTAACAAGGAATTCATTTCTGATGCCAGAATTGACCAATGAATGATTATAAGGGAGTACTATATCTAAGTACATGATAAGCTCCAGCTCCAGCTTACCCTGAGTCATCTGTGAGGCCACTCACACGCTCAACCTTTTCTCCAGTCACTTGTCACTAAGCCCCATGTCGCCTGCCGATTTTAAGATAAGGCCATGTCGCCCTGTCGATCCTAAGGGTCCACCCCCATTATAAGCCCCAAGTTAGGGACCCCTATCGGTACTGCCGTGTAGTACGCCCGCTGCGATCGCTAGGACCCGGCCACCAAGTCAAGATGCATAAGCCCCGACTTGTACGCGAGTCAGACTCAGCTTTCTTTTGATACCAAACAGTACAGTACCAAATCAGCAATCTTCAGACCCCCTCTGCGGCTTTGATATATGATTTGTCAACGTTAGGGGTGCGGCTTATACCGTTACGCCAGTTTCGCTCATACGTGAGGTTTTACTGTATTAGCTATAGTTCAATTAGTAGAAAGCAACAGTCTTTATGGCTATATAGCCATATTATAGAGTATTCATCCCCTGAACAATAGACAGTTTGGCTGTTGGGCACTGGCCATCAATATAACCGGCAGTTTCTGTGAGCACGCTAGGTTAAGATGTGCACTTCTTTTAGAATCACTATCATCTGCTAGAAATCGAAACTGTAGAAATGTAGAAGGTCTTAGGGGGTGGTAATTTATTAACTGAATTTTAGCCATTGAATTGGGACTCCTGTATCTATACAGGGGGGAATAATGAAGAAGTGTATGCGAAAGTGCATGTACCGGTAGCTGGATAACGAGCACTCCCCTTTAAGACCACATGATGCTTCAATACGCTATGCCCTTTGGCGAGTAACTCACCAGGGCTTATGGATGCATTATACTATGCTGGATACCTGCGGGTAATGGTAATGTATAGACTGATGGAACCAGACGCGGGATACACTCCTGAAGGGTCGACTTCATACATGAATCATCATGACGACAAGAAGCATAGCATATTAAAGCACTATGCAGCCATTAAAGGGTTACGTTGTGAATTATCCAAAGTTATTAGTCCAGTTATCATAAAAACAGAAAGGCTATTTATTTATCTAATTTTGAAAAATATTGTGTTTAAGGAAGTGGGGGGGGGGGGGGGTAACCTGTCGTATACACTCAGGACGAGCTGGACATCATTAATCAACACACAGAGAAGTTTACCTCGGAAAACATTCACAAATGAGGTCATCCACGAATTTAAAGGACGGAAAATCTACAATGGAGTAGGGTGCAAATGAGAGAGTTATAAAAATTGGTGATGTCTTTAATGTATCCCAGTCCTTGCCACCATGATACATGTCATACATGTAGCTGTGGCCTGTGCACGGTCATTTCTCTGGTCGAAACACTTGAAACAAAAATGGGAAGCTTCACGGAGATCATGAGGGCCCCATACAGGTATATTAGACAAGGCGACAAGTGTCACGCCACAAAACCCCTTATTATACCTTCATCAATTGTATTACGTCATATTACGTCATATTTGTACTCACTTATACATTCATATTAATGTTATCATTTCTGCCACAGACGCAGCATTTAACTTATATCAAGTAATTACAACTCATGTCCCCATTAACACCGAAAATACGACAGGTTCTGGATCTACCCTATTACACACTGACAAAACCTTCCTCGCCGTCAACGAGGCAGAGACATTGTACTTAGAGATGACAAACGCAGATCTGCTTACGTGCCAAGGCTCGATACTGAAAGTATGCGCTAGGACCATGCCTAGAATACGCAGTGACCAGCCAACCTGCCTCATGGCAGCCTTTAAAGGTAACCAGGCAGACATAGCCAGACTCTGCACATTTCAAGTACACCCTCTGAGACCCATACAAACCCGTGCTATAGCTATTGGTAAAGACAAATATTTAGTAACTACTAACAGGGAGTACTACCACGTCATCTGTCAGCACATGACACCAACTACTAAGAAAGCTTCGGCCTACGCAGTTATTGGTGTCCCATGTATGTGCCACTTACAGTTTGACTCATTGTACCTCCCAAACACCAAAATTCCTTGTAATGAATCTTCTTCAACACATTTCCTAATGCACGCGGCCAATACACCCATACTACTCGCACTCACAAACAATCTCAACATCACAGCATCATCACTACACCACGATCCAATACACATACCACATCTACATACACAAGCTATCATCAAATCTATGACAAACATCAGCAAGTTGTCATCAGACATTACATTGGACCTGGAACCCTTCACCAGGAATATCCTAATAGAAGCCACCAACGCAGCAGACATCTTAGACCGACCCATCCAGGAAACACCCATACGAGAGAACATAGCTAGCTTCTTCGCTAGCCCCGTATGGAACTATATAGTACCAGTCACTTGCATTCTAAACGCCGTAGGATTCTTCTACTTATTATATGTATCCAAAGGAAAAGCACTATTCGCGACCATCCCAACCGTTAGTGCTCGACCCAACAACATTTCTTGGAAATTTATTAACCCCATCCCCCAGAGTGAAACCAAAGAAAATCACACTATCAATTTGGATCAATACGTTGATGCCCATAACATTTTTACCCTGATATTCGTAGCTTTAATCGTATACGCTGTTATCAAAACCATCTTCAAGTGTAAAAACAAGATTACACGTCACTTTGGAATGGCAAACCCTGGACACAAGACCAATCCTACTATTACTCTCAAGATTTACCAAGGACACGTCAATCACACCATCCCACTACTATCTCTACCCTACGAACGTGACTCTATTGTTAATGAATTCATTCCAACCCTGACGGCCATCTCAGCACTGTCATGCCCATACCCACGCATAAACATGACATGGAACGGCCCCATATCATTCAACATCAACGGAAAGCAGAAATCATACTATCTACCCAACCACGTCATACTACCCCTAGCGGCACGGTTTTCTATCATACCGGCCCTGAAAGACGACAGCACCACCACAGGATTAACCCTTAAGACTATTGAAACGACTACATCTCTACATCCGACTGAAACCCAAGACAACATTGACATTGACCCCGACAGTGACAACACTACGTCACTTATCAAAAATCCAAAAGACATGACCACTACCGAACTATTGACAGCCATTGTTATGAAAAAGAGTGAGACAGGAAATGAAACATAAAAATTTAATATAGAATGTGATAACTCAGAACGAACTTCCTCCAACGCCCCTCGACATTGAGAACGAATATCAAAGATCAAGTATTGCCAAAGATCATTGCATAAACAAAATACACTGCTCAAAACCTATCGTTATACATGTACTATCATACCATACTAAGTATTACACATGGCCTATGTAAACGCTTAGTACATCTACATCATTATTGAAATGAATTTCTTACAGCTTCCTATTGTATGAATTGATTGTATTATAATCTAGGACGGAAGCGCGACATATAGAAACAGTACGTCTCATTACATTTACCACCGTACCACGACTTGTATTATGTAAATAATTGGTAAGGTTAAAAGCTTCCAAAAAGGTATAATCATATGAATAGAACGGAAGCGAGACATATAGTACCAGTACGTTACCATAGAAATATTATTATTACCATTGCATCACATGTATGTACAAAACACCGTATAAACCTAGAGAATGTGATTAAGAACCTAGTCATAGTCATAGCATAAGATAGATATATCAAAAATCATAAAATACAAAAAAAATGTGTTCATACAAATACTTTTGAAGCATGACATAACTCTTCCTCTACTACTTCGCGGCCTGCACGAGGGCGTGCAGGAGTTGTATTGGGGGGTGCTGTCACGCCACAAAACCCCTTATTATACCTTCATCAATTGTATTACGTCATATTACGTCATATTACGTCATAATTATGATTTATGATTATTAATATTCATATTTATTATTATTTGTAATACGCACAATACTTTATACATATTTTCAATCCATATGTCCATCAAAGTACACCTAGACGTCAGACATACCTATTACTCACTAAGCCAAGCTAAACTGACCCCCATATATAACTAATCCATAGATCACAAGCAGACCCTTATCCCAGGGACAATAGGTAACTGTCAGCCCCTCCAGACGACAAGGCACTGACCGGTCACCTATACACAAACAAATGAACTATATGTTGACCCCAAGGATTAACTGTCAACACATAAAACAATGCTATAAAGCTGGACACCCTTAATCAGTGTGGCACCGCCAAAGCCACTTGAGCCGGCTGGAGGCCACCTGGAGGTAGGCGACAAAGCCCCCCACGTGTGCATGCTACTTATTATGTTATCCATTACCCATAATGCACTGGACCCAGGCTCCCCACCCGCGGTCCAGCGCACACCACATGTTAAAGCCATGAATATATAATTATCCAATCAAATGTCAAATGTATATTATCCAATGAAAACCACTGTTACATCTACATCCGGTCACATGGGCACCCCCTCCACCTGCCGGGCACCTGTACTTATACCCCGGTCAGATGGAGGAGGAAATCACTTATCATCTTGCAACCATCAGTAACTTATATACTGAGCCCTAGTGACTGGTACTCTGATATTAATATTATTATTAATAAAAGATATCAAGTACTCAAACTGACGTCTCATCTCTCATCTTTACGCCCTCATTGATGTGGAAGGGTTTTCCCTAGCCACAGAGTGGTAGAGAACCGGGCAACCTTCAGCTACCTGCAACCATGAAGAAATTTTTTAATGCAGAGACACCAGTCCCTCAGTGATCTATCATCACGGAGGCACACTAGGAGCCAGGGACCAGCACCAACATCAGGTCTACAACCCACCAGGAGGAAAGGACCAAGCAACAACAAGCACATCACCAAGTCCACCTCCTGCATCTACAAGGACACAGTAAGACATTCTAAAACAACACTTATAGACACTGTACCTATTATACCTATAAACATAGCTACCCCACCCACCTCTCCCATTCGTGTTGAACTCACTTTCAACATGGCCGGAGACGATCAGGTAGAAGTACAAAGACAACGAGAACTAGACGATAGGATATCAAGAAAATTAGACGAACAACTAGCTGCCCACAAGGCAGAGCTAGAAAGACTCAAAGCTGATCTCGCAGACTATAGAAACAACAAGTCCATTAGTGACCTGGCTAGCGCCATTTCAAAAGCCAACAAATACACCATCCGTGAACCAATCAGATTCTCAAAACCGGACATTAAAATGAGCACCAGCAAGTGGTTCACAGACCTAGAACGATTTGTTAGACTTAAATACCCTCAAGAAGATCACCCCATCCACGTCACATGTGCAGTCTATCTAACTGGACCAGCATACGAGTGGTACAGTATGCAGCCCACCAGTATCCAAGACGATTACGATCTAATAAAGAAGGGACTTATTCACCACTTCAAGGATGTCGAAAACGACATCAAGCTATTGACACTGTCCCAATTTGACCCCACCCTACAAGCCATGGAAGAATGGCTAAAGGATGCCAACACCCACTTCCAAAACAAAGGGGTGGACATAGAAGCTGCCATCATCCAGGTAGCCACAGTATTAAACGAGGACTACCGGGAAGCAATCAGAGCGGAAAGTCCTACTACATGGGCCTCCCTCTGTAGAGCACTCAGGTGTGCGTACCTCTACAAGAAGACCTCCACACATAAGGTATCATCCCTATCCAGTAACACCCTAGACCCAGTCATAGCTGCTCAGTTAAGGGAGAAGGACAGGGAGAATGAGAAACTAAGAGACCTTCTTCAGAAACAACAGGAAGTAATGGAGACTGAACATACCGTAGCTGCTATGGGAGGTGGCAAACCAAAACCCACCTACCACAAACAAGCAGCTACACCAACACAACCTCCATCAGCCGACTTCGCATTGCCACCCAACTATAGGGGGAGGAGAGAAGACTTTGACATCAACTACGTCGACAACATCAGGAAGGCACGTTCACTAGGCCTGATTCCTCCCACTCATCGCTTTAAAGGGGGACCCAAAGACATCATAACCCTTCTTCAAACGGGTTCCCTACCGCCACATCACTTCAAGCTCATCCAGAGCCAACAACAACAACAGAGGTGGCAGCCACAACAACAATCATGGCAGCCACCACAACAACAACAATGGCCACAACAACAACAACAACAACAATGGCCACAACAACAACAACAACTACAACTTCAACCAACGCCACAAAACCCCACTCCACAGTACACCATGGCACAGCTCGTCAGCATGATGAACGACCTCACCAAGACGACGGGAAACTAGATCGTCATCCTATGGATAGGCCTCATCAGGATGACAAAACAGTCCCCAACACAGAAGACACAGCATCGCCCATGGACATCACGCCACATGACCCACAGACAATCCACAACGCTGCACCAGTGCGCGGAGACCTGCCGACGTCCAAGCTACTCTGGAAGTCGTCCCCCCAACACTCCCCGACCTACACATGGAAGAAGGTGAGCAGAGTGTTTTGTTTATCAACATGGTCAATGGCAATATAGATCTACAATTCAAAGATACCAACATCCCCAGTCTAGTAGACACAGGAGCCACCGTCTCTTGCATGAGAGAAGGTCTAGCCTCCACTCTATCGAAACTAGTTCCTCATGAGTTTTCACGAATCAGGTCCAAAGTTTATCTTGCCGATGGAGCATTGTGTCACATCAAAAGAGCTATCAAAATCAAATTCAAAATTCAAGGCAAAACATTCAGTCATCAATTTGCAATTCTTCCAAATTGTTCCTCACCAATCATATTGGGAACAGATTTCCTATCAAAGACTAAAAGCAAAATCAACTACTCCACTGACCCAACTCCAAAATCTCAACCAATCAGGGCAGTGAGAGCCATTTCGATACCTCCATTTTCCGAAATGGCCATAACAGGCCAAGTCACATGCTACCACTCAGTCAGTCAAATCAATGGTATAACAGACAATTTTGACAGATCAGACAAACTTCCAAATTACATCGTACAACGTTCAGTCGTGACACCTGACCAAAGAGACAGACACCCACTGATATTATTGAATATCACATCTAGAATCTGCAAAATCCAGAAGGGTGAAATCGTAGCCTTATATACAAAAACAGACATAGACAAAGAAAATCATATATTATCGACAGGCTACGACAACACACAACCCGAGGAGACAGACATAGACATAGACATAGACAACAACTCTACTATCAGTGACAGTGCATCATCAACAGGGTCAGACAAAACATTCTATGTACCAACACCAACATACTCAGAGTATTCTGACTCTGACATGGATCAATCCACGTCAGACGACGAAGATCATATAAATATGGTACAAGAGACGACAGGTCACGACAAACAAGACATAGACAAAGACATGTACATAGGAAAGGACATAGACATAGAACCAGAAAAAGAAAAATCACACGTCTTCCAAAAACCAGACTGCCTCACAGAAGATCAATTCACAACATTTTGCGAATTAATTGAAGAATACGACGACATATTCGTGGGAAAAGATAATATGATTGGAAGAACCCATCTGTACACCCATAAAATCAACCTGATCCCAGACGCCAAACCCTTACAGTTCTACCCATTCAGAATGGCCCTGCACAAAGCCGAACGACTTGAAAGTGAATGTCAGAAGCTGGTAAAGCAGGACATTCTGGAGGAAACCAAAACGGGTCCCTGGTCATCCAGAAGTTTTCTTGTAGAGAAAAAGAACGGGCAGGGTTACAGATTAGTGACAGATCTAAGATATGTGAATTCCCAATCCATCAACCAAGCACTTACATCACCACGAGCAGACGACAGCCTAGAAATGATTGGTGAGATGCGACCTGCCGTGTTCTCTAAAATGGATGCCCAACAAGGGTACTTCCAGATACCAATTAGAGAGGACGACAGGGACATCACAGCCTTTCTCACTAGGACCAAAAAGTATAGATACAAGACCATGCCCATGGGACTCGCCAGCAGTGCTCAGGCTTTCCAAGCTGTAGTCAACTTGATCCTACAGAACCTGCAGTACAAATGTGCAATCCCATATTTAGACGACATCTTGTGTTTATCACCATCCATAGACCAACATTTCATCGATTTAAGAAACATATTCGAAGCACTAAGAAATGGCAAACTAAAGTTGAAGAAAACCAAGTGTGAATTCTTCCTAGAGGAACTAGACTTTCTAGGAATGAAAGTCACCACTGACGGTATCAAACCATCCCCAGACAAAGTCCACAAGATCCAGACATTCCCCACACCGAAGACCACAAAAGAGGTGCGGTCATTCACTGGACTCGCCCAATTCTATAGAAAATTCATCAAAGGGTTCAGTGAAATTGGTCGACCTCTATTCAACCTACTCAAAAATGGGAACAAATTTGTTTGGACAAAAGAATGTGAGACTGCATTTCAGACCCTGAAAGACTCTATATGCAATGACGTCATCTTGCTGTACCCAAACTACAACAAACAGTTCCATCTTACAACAGATGCATCTGGTACAGCTCTGGGAGCTACTCTTTCCCAGGAAAAAGACGGCGTTCTACGACCAGTAGCCTTCGCGGGCAGAGCACTCCATGACCACGAAAGGAATTATGGTGCCACCCAAAGAGAACTATTGGGAGTAGTATTAGCAATAGAGTACTTCAGACACTACCTAGAAGGAAGACCATTCGAGTTATATACTGACCACCAAGCCCTCATCCACATGTTGACAAAATCAGATAACAAAAACATGTGGGCAAGGTGGGCGCTCAAAATTCAACAATTTCAATTCAATATCAGACACATAAAAGGCAAATTAAACATACCATCAGACGTTATGTCAAGACGAGACTACCCACTAGACAAGACACCAATGACAGATCCTCCACCAAAACCCAAAGCCATAAGGGTGCAACATAGAATTATGTTTGAGGATGAGATACACACACAGAAATTCAAAGAAGACGAACCACCATTGACGCTACCAAAACGACTACCCAAATCAATTCTGAAGAGAAACTCCACCCATCACTTCTTCAACATACCTCCAGTCAGACAATGGAACGTCATATAAAAATTCAAAATTCAGAAACATGACATCTTCCCTCAACATAAAACATGTCTTCAGCTCGGCCTATAGACCAAAATCGAACGGCCAGGCTGAAAGATATGTGAAGACGCTGTCTGAAGGTATACGGGCCTACTGTGAGGAACACCAGGACACATGGGATGTATTCCTACCACACCTTGTGTTCTCCATCAACAACACAGAGTCCGCCACCACGGCCTTCACACCGTTCTTCATTATGAAGGGAAGGAATCCAAACACAATAATAGACAACAAACTCAATCAGGAAGAAGAGAAAAGTCTAAATCTCCACATCATTGACAAATTAAAGAAAATAGACTACACATACAATCAGGTCATTGAAAACATCGAAAAGAGGACAGAACAAATGAAACAACAACACGACAAAAAGGCGAAACCTACAAAGGTGCAGAAAGAATCACTAGTGTATGTCAAGGTACCCCGACTGATGGATAGAACAAAATGCTTGAAACTTCAGAAGGTGTACTCTGGTCCATACATAGTGTGCAAATTCGTCTCAAAAACATCTGTCCTCCTCAAATCTGTGATCACAATGAAGACAATGAAAAACCCAGTCCATGTAGATAGACTGAAACTCGTACGCCACGTGAGAAACAACGACTTCATACACAGACTCATTGACCCGAACGACGACCTCATAACCAAACTGTGGAAGAAAGACGGAGACTCATATAAAGCGAGACCAGCGCTTCTCCAAACCAAAAATATATATAAAGCAAAGCCGGCCCACGCCAAGGTCAAGAGGAGGACACCGGTAGGACTAAAACCATAATATAAACTATAGAATATATAAGAGGAAAAGAGTTATCACCAATATTACATAAACAATAAAAAGCTCACTATAAAAACGCCACTATTACAAAAGAGAAATCAACTATTATTTATTATAAGCATTACTATCAAAAGGATCAACACTGATTACTACAACGACTACTATTATCACTATTACTATTATATAATGATCCACAAGAATCACGACTGACACACTGATCAAAACAAAATACTGGAAATACAGTATTTATCATCAAAAAGCGCACAAGCTTCATCAACTATTATTATTATAACTTATAATCCATCTATCCCCATTTCACCACACAAGTAAGCGGCAGGGCGACTCCATATTATTGCTGCTCCTTTAACAAACTGACACTTCAAATAGAACTATTATCAACATGTCAAAATCCGACGTGAAAGGACAGTTTGCGCACTCTTATTTACCCCCATCCCCCCATAGACCAGTGGAAAAGCGGTGTATGCAGGCGGCCGCCCCCATGCATCGCAGGTGTCAACAACACCAGGAGGATGACCGCAATCTGAGCCCTGGATGGCGCCACCACTGGAGCGCGCAAACAAAAGCTCCACTTATGGGAGTGTGATAACGACCAACATGGCAGGGTGACATAGCCACCACCCTGTACCCAGACCAAAGGGTATAAGTTCCCACACCTTCCCCCCATCTTTCCACAGTCACCCAGTGACCACACCCCTACACACATCGATTCAGTCAGGAGCAGCCCACAGTTAATTTGGTAGATCCCCGCCAGTACTGCGCACTCACACTCATCCTTCACCAACTATCGACTATCAACTATTACTACTACAAACGATCGACTACTACTATTATTACTATCAAATCCCAACAACTCGGGAATCATGAGGTATACACTCTACCTCCTATTAATCATCACACACATCACTTACACGACAGCACAACCATTAGTGAGGCAAAATTTCGGCCTCATCTATGAACAGCTGCCGGGACAAATCATCACTGGTCATGACCTACACGAGGTCATACTGGCCATCCCCTACAACATCCCAATGGCTCCTCGTCCGAAGCCACTCATTTACAACACCATCAGGACTCTTCAACTGACTTCACTAGGACCCCATGACAGCCATGACGCCAAGATGTTACAACAAGCTGCTGACCTCGACCGACTACTACAAAACGTAGATATTAACATTATTAAGACTTTAAAGAACATTGCACACTTCCTCTCGGATCCTATTACTAACAGGCCAAAGAGAGCTATCCTAGGATTCTTAGGGGAGCTCTTTAAATCCATCTTCGGCCTGGCAACTACTAGAGACATGGATTCTATTATCAACGTCATACATCATCTAGATGCTAAAATTGGTACACTGGCCGACGTCAATGTTAAAACTGCACAAGGATTACATGACGTCACCCAGCAACACCAGCAGTTCCTAGACACTTATATAAAGCAACAGGACGTTGTACAAGAATCCCTACTTAATATTACCAAATCCATAGACTCGTGGTCTGATGATTTCTCCACAACCCTAACCTCCATCCAAGCCGACCAGGATCGTAGGATTACCCAGTCAGCCATCATATCGGCTCAGGTAATTGTCCTAATGACCAGGATCGCCTACCAACAAGGGTTATACAAGGTGGAAAATTCTCTCAGATTATTGTCCACTGGAATACTAGCACCGGATATGATCCAACCCACAGAACTAGCCCTCAAGCTAGCCACCTTAGACACACAACTCAAAATTAGGAACCCAGGATCCGAGGTAACCATCATTGACACCGCATATTACTATTCACAACCAGTTGCACTATACACCTATTCCAGAACTCACTTATACATTCATATTAATGTTATCATTTCTGCCACAGACGCAGCATTTAACTTATATCAAGTAATTACAACTCATGTCCCCATTAACACCGAAAATACGACAGGTTCTGGATCTACCCTATTACACACTGACAAAACCTTCCTCGCCGTCAACGAGGCAGAGACATTGTACTTAGAGATGACAAACGCAGATCTGCTTACGTGCCAAGGCTCGATACTGAAAGTATGCGCTAGGACCATGCCTAGAATACGCAGTGACCAGCCAACCTGCCTCATGGCAGCCTTTAAAGGTAACCAGGCAGACATAGCCAGACTCTGCACATTTCAAGTACACCCTCTGAGACCCATACAAACCCGTGCTATAGCTATTGGTAAAGACAAATATTTAGTAACTACTAACAGGGAGTACTACCACGTCATCTGTCAGCACATGACACCAACTACTAAGAAAGCTTCGGCCTACGCAGTTATTGGTGTCCCATGTATGTGCCACTTACAGTTTGACTCATTGTACCTCCCAAACACCAAAATTCCTTGTAATGAATCTTCTTCAACACATTTCCTAATGCACGCGGCCAATACACCCATACTACTCGCACTCACAAACAATCTCAACATCACAGCATCATCACTACACCACGATCCAATACACATACCACATCTACATACACAAGCTATCATCAAATCTATGACAAACATCAGCAAGTTGTCATCAGACATTACATTGGACCTGGAACCCTTCACCAGGAATATCCTAATAGAAGCCACCAACGCAGCAGACATCTTAGACCGACCCATCCAGGAAACACCCATACGAGAGAACATAGCTAGCTTCTTCGCTAGCCCCGTATGGAACTATATAGTACCAGTCACTTGCATTCTAAACGCCGTAGGATTCTTCTACTTATTATATGTATCCAAAGGAAAAGCACTATTCGCGACCATCCCAACCGTTAGTGCTCGACCCAACAACATTTCTTGGAAATTTATTAACCCCATCCCCCAGAGTGAAACCAAAGAAAATCACACTATCAATTTGGATCAATACGTTGATGCCCATAACATTTTTACCCTGATATTCGTAGCTTTAATCGTATACGCTGTTATCAAAACCATCTTCAAGTGTAAAAACAAGATTACACGTCACTTTGGAATGGCAAACCCTGGACACAAGACCAATCCTACTATTACTCTCAAGATTTACCAAGGACACGTCAATCACACCATCCCACTACTATCTCTACCCTACGAACGTGACTCTATTGTTAATGAATTCATTCCAACCCTGACGGCCATCTCAGCACTGTCATGCCCATACCCACGCATAAACATGACATGGAACGGCCCCATATCATTCAACATCAACGGAAAGCAGAAATCATACTATCTACCCAACCACGTCATACTACCCCTAGCGGCACGGTTTTCTATCATACCGGCCCTGAAAGACGACAGCACCACCACAGGATTAACCCTTAAGACTATTGAAACGACTACATCTCTACATCCGACTGAAACCCAAGACAACATTGACATTGACCCCGACAGTGACAACACTACGTCACTTATCAAAAATCCAAAAGACATGACCACTACCGAACTATTGACAGCCATTGTTATGAAAAAGAGTGAGACAGGAAATGAAACATAAAAATTTAATATAGAATGTGATAACTCAGAACGAACTTCCTCCAACGCCCCTCGACATTGAGAACGAATATCAAAGATCAAGTATTGCCAAAGATCATTGCATAAACAAAATACACTGCTCAAAACCTATCGTTATACATGTACTATCATACCATACTAAGTATTACACATGGCCTATGTAAACGCTTAGTACATCTACATCATTATTGAAATGAATTTCTTACAGCTTCCTATTGTATGAATTGATTGTATTATAATCTAGGACGGAAGCGCGACATATAGAAACAGTACGTCTCATTACATTTACCACCGTACCACGACTTGTATTATGTAAATAATTGGTAAGGTTAAAAGCTTCCAAAAAGGTATAATCATATGAATAGAACGGAAGCGAGACATATAGTACCAGTACGTTACCATAGAAATATTATTATTACCATTGCATCACATGTATGTACAAAACACCGTATAAACCTAGAGAATGTGATTAAGAACCTAGTCATAGTCATAGCATAAGATAGATATATCAAAAATCATAAAATACAAAAAAAATGTGTTCATACAAATACTTTTGAAGCATGACATAACTCTTCCTCTACTACTTCGCGGCCTGCACGAGGGCGTGCAGGAGTTGTATTGGGGGGTGCTGTCACGCCACAAAACCCCTTATTATACCTTCATCAATTGTATTAAGTCATATTACGTCATATTACGTCATAATTATGATTTATGATTATTAATATTCATATTTATTATTATTTGTAATACGCACAATACTTTATACATATTTTCAATCCATATGTCCATCAAAGTACACCTAGACGTCAGACATACCTATTACTCACTAAGCCAAGCTAAACTGACCCCCATATATAACTAATCCATAGATCACAAGCAGACCCTTATCCCAGGGACAATATGTAACTGTCAGCCCCTCCAGATGACAAGGCACTGACCGGTCACCTATACACAAACAAATGAACTATATGTTGACCCCAAGGATTAACTGTCAACACATAAAACAATGCTATAAAGCTGGACACCCTTAATCAGTGTGGCACCGCCAAAGCCACTTGAGCCGGCTGGAGGCCACCTGGAGGTAGGCGACAAAGCCCCCCACGTGTGCATGCTACTTATTATGTAATCCATTACCCATAATGCACTGGACCCAGGCTCCCCACCCGCGGTCCAGCGCACACCACATGTTAAAGCCATGAATATATAATTATCCAATCAAATGTCAAATGTATATTATCCAATGAAAACCACTGTTACATCTACATCCGGTCACATGGGCACCCCCTCCACCTGCCGGGCACCTGTACTTATACCCCGGTCAGATGGAGGAGGAAATCACTTATCATCTTGCAACCATCAGTAACTTATATACTGAGCCCTAGTGACTGGTACTCTGATATTAATATTATTATTAATAAAAGATATCAAGTACTCAAACTGACGTCTCATCTCTCATCTTTATGCCCTCATTGATGTGGAAGGGTTTTCCCTAGCCACACAAGCCCCTGTTTTAGCCCTTATCGACAAGGGACAAGGGAATGCTGGGGGTTGGCGACAAGGGATAAACCTACCCCTTTAAATCGACAAGGGACAAGACCCATTTCGACAGGATCGACAAGGGACATTGGTATCTCTTAGGATCGACAAGTGACACAGCTACCCCGCCCCCCCCCCCGTCTAGGGCCCTATCATAAGTTTCCTTCAAAGTAAATCTTAAAAAAAACCAAAAAACTATGGAGATCATTTGCATTGTAAGTTATGAGTTTAGAGATCATTAAATTTTGGGTTATAGATATGTCGGAGGTCCCAAATCCAATCAAGCTTCATGATCTCAGTAACTTGAGTTATGGCTATGGCTATCTGCACAGTGTTTCAGTTCTCCACCACGAGGGGGAGTCCAGGAGTTGAGTGCCAATTAACCAGCCCCAGGTACCCTGATCACCTGGGCCGTCTTCGTCCCACTAAACCAACACTGCGACAGCGACACGCAGAAACTACAGGGGACCATTTAGACTCTCCCGACTGCACACTACAGTAACCCTTTAAGGGCCGTATAGTGATTTAATGAATCGTGCTGTTTGTCGTCATGATGCATGATCACAACCCTGGTGAATCTACTCAAGCATAAAGACGACCCTTTAGGGGATTGGTTCCATCAAGTAGGCTCGGTATGATGCATGAATGCAGCCCTGGCGAGTAGACTCGCCAGGGCTGCATTCAGGCATCATGGCGACCAAGGGCACAGCACATTAAAGGACTATGCTACCACCAAAGGGCTAGCACTCAGAGGAATGTGGTTAGAGCTCAGTGATCACCACTACACAGGGTGGCGCACACTCCCACGTGACTATAACGCAGTTTGTTCTCACTCACGATTCACTCTGTGCATCATGGGTAGCATCCTAAAAGTAATGCCATGAATTCTAATACTCAATTGGAAAGGAGAGGAGGCAGGGAGAGTAGGACAGTAGGCAATGAGGCCTGGCAGTATTAGGAATACCATAGACATGTCCAGTTCCATGGGAATACCCATCAGTTTCAGAGTGACACTTAGCCATGATACAGCCCAGTAAATAGGGCGCGGGCTGGGGTACAGTGGATTGGCTATCCACAACCTGTAAATATGTATCCGGTATTGAGGATAGGTTGGAGGCCTGGTATTGGAGAGAGTTTGGGGGAGGTAGTTGGTACAAGGATCTGTGAATACCATCAACTGCTACTAGTAGTTGTTAGGGAGTGGTCATATTTAAACAACAGGGGGGGGGGGGGGTTGTTGGATTTGGGGGGGGGGACCAAAAATATTTGGACCCCTTCAAGCGAAAAAGTCTGCGCGTTACTATAGCTCAAAGAGGTCGGCCGGGCTCAAATTCAACTTGCCTAAGGGGGAGGGACCGAAAAAATTTCGACCCACACGAGCAAAAATCCACCAACCACCCCCCCTGTTGTCAAATAATGACCACTCCCTTAGATGCCCACAATACACTGAGTGAATTGCCAGTGTTAAGAAACCACCCAGTTCCAACACACTGATAGAGAGTAGGCAGTAGGCCCATGCTCAATAGCTCAGTGATCAGCAGACAGGTGGTGCGGGACAGCACATGGTGTAGAGTGGGACTGGAGTACGGAGCATGGAGTTTACCTCTTCTCTGATGGCACCAGCGTGATGGGGATATGTAATACAGGTAGGTACTACAGGTGTGTTTACACCCACACCACACATGTAGAGGTACAGGGGGGGGGGGTTACACACACACCACACATGTAGAGGTACGGGGGGGGGGGGGGGGGGGGTTACACACACACCACACATGGTGCCACAACCATCTTACAGGGGCGGATCCAGGGGGTGGCCTCCAGGGCACGTGGCCCCTACACCCCTACACCCCCTACACCCTCTACACCCCCTGAAATTGACCCGTGGTATGACTCTTAGCTATAGCAGAGGAAATGTGGAACAGGACCTTGCCTGCACCCCCCCCCCACACCTACCTTGACCAAATTTTCTTGGCTATGCCCCCCCCCCTCTAGACCTATACCACCTGTTCTGGACCCGCCCCTTATCTAGAACTGCCGCCTGGACTATTAATGTTAGGACCCTAGGCGGGTAAAATCGGCGAGGCCACAATATCCCATGGGCAAGGGACAAGGGAAGGATGGGGTTTGGGACAAGGGACAAACCTACTTCTTTAAATCAACAAGGGACAAGACCCATTTCTTAGGATCGACAAGGGACATTGGCATTTCTTAGGATCGACAAGTGACACAGCTACCCACATCTAGGGCCCCAGGGGCGGATCCAGAAGGGGTGGTCTAGGGGGGGCACAGCCAAGAAAATTTGGTCTAGGGGGGGCACAGGCGGTGTTCTGGACCACATTTCCTATAGTTAAGAGTCATACCAAGGGCCATTTTCAGGGGGTCTAGGGGGGGCACGTGCCCCCCAGGCCACCCCCTGGATCCGCTACTGGGCCCTGATATAGGCCCGTGTATACATGTGTCAGTGCTATAATTCGGTGCAGGGTGAGTTGGGAAGTGGACAGGCTATATATGCCGTAAGGGTAGTGGTGGAGGGACTTTGGGACACTTTGAAGTGTAAGGTAGGGTGTGTGTGTGTGGTGTGGTGGGGTGGGGGGGGGGGTGAGGGCATCTGACGAGCCGTGAAGCCGTCAACGCCTTCCACGGGCCGTGGACACCCCCCCCCCCTCACGCCCGTACTCCGAGTGACACTGACTTATGTACGGATAGACACAATTTAACTAGAGCCCCAGACGGGTAAACGCGACTATACCCTATGTTGACCCTTATGGGCAAGGGACAAGGGTATGCTGGGTATGGGTCAACGTGACAATACCCTATTTTAACCCTTATGCACAAGGGTATGCTGGATATGATATCCCTCTCTCTTGTCTCTTTATCTTGCCTCTCTAGCTCTTCCTACCTCCCTCTGTATCATTCTGTCTCCCCTATCCCTGTCTCGCTATCTCCCTCCGTCCCTCTTTCCTTCTCTATCCTCTTCTACTAGCTCCTGGAATAGCCTGCAATGTCTGCAATACCCACGGCCGCAGCTCACTGCTGTGGGTATAGACGTTTAGTGTCCAAAAACCGCTGGAAATTTAGCCCAAATGTGACGTAATATTACTTACAAATAGCATAGACAGACACTCACGGTCTTAAAGCCCCGGCGCCCCTATATAGAGCTAAGTACCTGTCCCGGCTCCACTCCGACTGTTGCTGGAGGGGTACCGATATCTGGGCAGAAATCGACATGATAGGTTGGGATAAGGATAACCAGTAGAAAACTGACATCGTCCATCTGTATGGCTCGTCCACTAACACCAGTGACCTATGGAGAATAATCATACACCAGATTGGACTAATGGTAATAATTGTGGAGGCCGTGGCTGTTAAATGTGTGGTTTACGGGTAATTATCCCGGTGGGTGAATAGTGTCCATGACATAATGGTGTGAGCTATCTGTAACAATTATACTGACACACCAAATGACGATCTCCTATGCAGCGGGTAATCACAACAAAAACTCAAAGATTGAGTGTTGTTTTGATTACCTCTGCACCGGAGACCAAATGAAGCACGCAGCAAAACACAACACACTGAATAGGTCGAGTTACATAATAATACAGTTCTACAACATCATAATGTGGGCAAAGGCAACACGTGCTTAGGTAACCTCTCCATGATAGCCACACACCAGGGTCATTACTAGGGACAGGCCAAAAAAAGATTAAACCCTAAAACAATTTTTACTCCCCTTATATCTGTTGCAGTATGCTATAGGTATTCCAAATCAGTTTTATTTTTGTTTCTAACTTGATTAGAAGCTGAGAAAAATGGATTTGAAATGTTGGATATGGGGAGTGCATCTGGTATATGAAACTGTGATTTGGGACTGGCTCTCTGCTGACAGGCAGACTACCACAAGGTAGGGTGTTTTAGCACATTTAGTGATGCCAAAGGTGGAAAACTACATTTTAATGAGTAGGTATGTGGCATAATGGAAGAAGGATTAAGAGCATGTGGTAAAATTGGGATACCTGGAGGAATGCATAAGACCCTGGAGGTTACATCAAAACATGCACAATGGGTATGGAAAATACTCATTTTGGAACATTTAGAAGAGATAGGGAGACACAGAGATGGTGATCAAGCATGATATAAGTTGGATAGGAAGACCTGGGAGTGATGGTCAGCCTAAATAAACTGATAAAGGAGTCACCCTGGAGGTAGCATCTGATACCATCAGTTGGGTTTGTAATACATGGGGATGTGGGACACTGGAGGAGGGATGGGGGACCCTGGGGGAGGGATGAGGAACACTGGAGGTACAAATAGGGGAGGAATAGGGGACCTGCAGGAGGGGAAAAGTTGAGATGGAGGAGGGGTGGGGGACCCTGGAGGAGGGATGGGGGACACTGGAGGAGGGATAGGGGACCCTGGAGGAGGGGTAGGGGACCCTGGAAGAGGGATAGGGGACCCTGGAGGAGGGGTGAGGGACCCTGGAGGAGGGATAGGGGACCCTGGAGGAGGGGTGGGGGGACCCTGGAGGAGAGATGGTCATAAGGGTACAATGTATCAAAATCTATGGATAGGGCCAATCATCTCAGTATAGTTTACCATATTTGCTATTATGTAACAATGTGGTACTATCCTAGAGCTTACAGGCGGCAAATCAGTGTATAAGGAGCTATAGATAGCTAGTTAGACACCAACATTTAGATGTCCTGGTGCTTTCAGGTGCTTTAACCTAAAAACCTAAAAATTGAAGAAATGCAATAGCATGTAATATAGAATTACCCCTATGGTGCGGTGAATTTTGGTGATTCAATATTTGATGTCAATTTGCAGTGTTTAAATGGTGCCATTATGTTATTAAATCACAGGGGCCAGATAACTTACATAACTGTGATAACCTTTGGTCTCTTCTTATAGGCCATCTTTTTTCTTCCAAATGGATCACATGACATCACACAACTCCCAAAATGAGGCTCACAGTGTGGGCCAGAGTGAGGGGGTCTCCCATATCCATGGGGAACTCCCTCTGTACAGCATTCATAGACCCTCACACCATGGTGCCACCTGGTGCTTTACCCGGTCCCTATCATTACATTAAAATATATCTTTTATCATCCCCAGGCTATAGTGAAACATTATCTTTCACCATACAATATGATATTTTAAATGTATGTATTCATGTGTATCTCATGATACATGTATGGGCGAGTTTGAGTTGTAGATTGCACCCAATAATAGAAAAGCGGGGGGCAAAGAACTGCCATGCGGTAGGTACTTTAGGGGGTGTATGAACCATATCTCACCCAGTTACAGCCACATACATTGTAAATTATTATAAGGTCTGTAGTCCAGTTGCCAGGGGGGGATTATCCTTGCAACCTTGCAATAAAACCCCCCGAAGAGGTTATGACTGATTTGGGTACAGGAAGTCATATACTTTCAGAATCTTGACGATGCCCGGCTGGCATCGTTGAGCGTTTTCCGAAATTCAAGATGGCGTCCAAGATGGCTGAGAAAAATGTTTAAAGTCATAAATCAGTCAATTCTTATGTGATTTGCATGTGTAATACCTCTAAATTGGGGTTTTTGGGCATGCCTGATTGATTAAAAGAGTCAAAAAGTCAATTGAATAGGTATCTATGGTGATAGCATGTTTCCATAGCAACCAGCATGCCGATTCTAATACAAAATATATCTTGTTATAAGAAATTTGTCATCTCTCAACACCTACACTCATGTAATATCTCAAATTAAAGGTATAAATTAAAGGTATAAATTACTGGTATAAGTTCCCGGATTGATCAGTACTCTCTTATACGTGAAGTATGTATTGTACAGTCTACAGCAGCCCATATACTCTGACTAAATTGTAGTTCAGGCAAATGGTAATATCATGGTACAGCTACCTAACCACGTGGTGGCCTGTTTTTGCCTCCCAGGCCCGGCCCTGTGACGTAGCAGTAGGGGAAACTCGAATCTCCGGCGAGTAACTCACCAGTGCTGCATTCAAGCATCATGCCTACCCTACAGGATTGAGACACTCCTGATGGGTTTGCATGATGTACAGTACCAATGGCAATGCAGCACTGGTGAATTAGTCGCCAGGGCTGCATTGGTGCATCATGTCGACAAATGTCATCTTTTAGTGCCATGCCATCCTTAATAAAGGGTTAAAGGGTCGATCAAAATATATACACATGTGGCGTATTGCATTAGGATATCAATTGCTGTTAAATATCGCATTGTATGCCTTCATTCCCTTTTGTAATGATGAACAATTTTCCGTCGAAAGCGATCTCAAAGAAACTGCTGTTTCCTAGAGACTGTCCGTTCACCAGCCCCACACAGGGACCAGTGATGCCATAGGGGGGGGGGGGGGCAAGATGGGGGGGCAAGATGGGGGGACAAGATGGGGGGACAAGATGGGGGGCAAGATGGGGGACAAGATGGGGGGACAAGATGGGGGGACAAGATGGGGGGACAAGATCGGGGGACAAGATGGGGGGCAAGATGGGGGGACAAGATGGGGGGACAAGATGGGGGGACAAGATGGGGGCAAGATGGGGGGACAAGATGGGGGACAAGATGGGGGGATAAGATGGGGGGCAAGATGGGGGACAAGATGGGGGGACAAGATGGGGGGACAAGATGGGGGGTCAAGATGGGGGGACAAGATGGGGGGACAAGATGGGGGGACAAGATGGGGGGACAAGATGGGGGGGACAAGATGGGGGGGACAAGATGAGGGGACAAGATGGCGGCCTCCATAATGTGACCCGTTGCAGTCTTATATGTTTGGGCACAACCACTGAAGCAGGCAGACTACATGGAATCTGATCTGAATAGTCATAATGGATCGCTTCGGTGTCTGCTTTTTTCCCCATCAAAAGCAAAAGTAGAAAAACACGTTTGAGTACCGTACTCTTAATGGGCTTCCTTTTTGATAACACTTTCATTATTCTCCCTAACAACGGAGCACTTCATGAGCATCAAAATAAGCACGTATCTAGCCCTGGGGCTGACACACCATGACAACGGGGCCAGACGGGAGGAAAAACGATAATTCTTCTATTAACAAATTTGGTCTTTTTAACCCTTTAAGGACCCATGTCGCTATAGGATCGCATTTGTCATCATGATGCACCAATGCAGCCCCGGTGAGTAACTCGTTGGTGACGAGACGAGTGTTAACCTCATAGGGTCGGCATGATGCTTGAATGCAGTGCTGGCGAGTTACTCACCAGGGCTGCATTCATGCATCATAACGACCAAGGGCATGGTGCATGAAGGCATGATGCCGTCCTTAAAGTGTTAATGTGTGTTTTTGTGTGGTTGTGTATTTATTCGGGTCAGTTCTCGTGTGTATAACAGCATATGGCCACAGGCATGCAGCACACGTGTCGTGGTGAACCTTGGTGGAGTCTTGTCTGCCTGCTTACCTACCTGCCTCCTTCCCCCTGCCTGCCTTCTTTCCTTCTGCCTGCCTCTCTTCCTTTCCTCCTTGTCTGCCTGCCCTCCCTCCTTGTCAGTCTGACTGCCGCCCTTCCTATGCCTGCCTGCCTCCTTCCATACTTGTCTGCCTTCCTCACTCGCCCTGCCTGTCTCCCTGTCTCACTCCCTGTACTTTGATTTATATCCCTTATGGTTTTCCCCTCTCTGTCTTCCCGCGTGGCCCTGCCTACTTACCTGCCTGTCTCCTTCCATCTCTTTGTGCCTCCCTCCCATTGCCTGCCTGCCTCCCCTCCCCCTGCCTGTCTGCCTCCTTCCCCCTGCCTACCTCCTTCCACCCCTGTCTGCCCACCCTCCCTGCCAGTCCACATCCACCTTCCCCTGTCTGCATTCTCTCCCTGCCAGTCCGCCTCCTCCATACAGTCAGCCTCCCTTCCCCCTGCTTGCCTGCTTTCATCCTTGTCTGCCCTCCCTTCTTGTCTGCCTGCCTGACCAATTCCCCTGTTGGCCTGACCTCCCCCTACCTGTCCCCTCCCACTGCCTTCACCCCTCCCCTACCTGCCTGCCTGCCTGTCTCACTCCCTGTCCTTCCCTTTGCATCCCTTACATCTTTCACCCCCCTGTTTGCCTCCCCAACTTGTTCCCTTCCCTACCTGCCTAACCTACCCGCTCTCCTGCTTGTGTCCCCCTCCCCCAGCCTGCCTACCTGCCTGCCTAACTCGTGGTCCTTCCCTTTACAACCCTTATATCTTTCTTCTCCCTGTCTGCCCCAATACCTGTACATACATACCTTGCCTTCTTCCCTGCCTGCCTAACGTCCTTGCTCCCCTGCCTGCCCCCCTGCCTGCCTCCTTGCCTGCCTGCCTCCCTGCATCATTTTTAAGGACGGATCCAAAAAAAAAGCGTCGAAAAGCATTGCACTGCGACTCGCAGTGGATCAAAATATCATTTGAAAAATATAAACTATTTTTCAAAACGGGGGGTCCACTCCCCCAGGACGCCCCCCCTCCATGGATCCTCCCCAGACCACTCCCTACCTGCCTCACTCTCCTCCTTCCCTATCCACCTCTATGTTATTTAATACGTCTGTCCTTTATTCCCTCTACTCTATGTTCCTATTCATTACCCCTGGAGGTACCTTTGTTAACTTGCATGTCTCTGTGTCTCTGTGTGTCTCTCTGCCTTACCAGCCCTTGTCTTCCCACAGTCCCCTGTGAGTCCTGTGGCCCCGGCCTGCCCCCAGTGACAGTGACACCTGCCGTGTCCGCAGGGGGCCCCAGGAACTGGAGGAGCAGGTAGGGAGGCCACGGGAGCAGGGGATAAACCTATACCCTATAGACTTATTAGGCTATAGTGCTGTAAGAGGCCGATGGTGATAACTTGGATTTCAGAGGGGGAAAAGCTCACAGATTGCCCCCCCCCCCTCCCAAATATAGGCATAAAAAGATGGGAAGAGGTAAAGGACAAAAAACGACCTGCAGAACCTCCATATTAGGGGTAAAATAGGGACATAATTCCGTCAAGTCGGCAATTTTCGTTTTTTTTTGTTTTCAGAAAAGTATTGTAAACATCGGGCAGGACATATGCAAAAAACACACCAAACACACCCTTTTCCCCAGAATAAAGTGGCCAAAGTGGTAGGAAAGCAAATTAATATTCGTATCCCAGTTCTTTAAGGTCCACATAGTGTTGTAATGCATCATGCCCTTTGGTCAACATGGTGTAAAGATGTGAGTAGCTCGCCAGTGCTGCATTCCAGCATCATGCTGACCATTTAGGGTTGATACACTCTTGAGTGAACAATATGGCGGCCCACCCATGGTGACTAGTTACAGTGTATAGGAGACAGTGGACACGGAGCCCCACCTGAGGTGTGTATGTGGGGGGGGGGGGGAGGGGACAGGGCACTCCTGTGCAACCGTTATCAGCAGTAACTAACGTTAACTGCACTAATGCACATAACGGCAGACTAACCAAACGTTATCTGCATCAAACCAACGTTATCTGCATCAAGCAGGCAGCTGTTTTCTGTTGTGACTAACGTTATCTGCAGTATATGGCACATCCAACCACTATCTGCATCAATAAACGTTATCTGCAGTAGCAGCTTTTTTCAATTGGCAATGCTTGTGTATTTACTATACCATTGTTACGTAACACATGTGCCCCTCCCCCACCACTTTTTCTTTACACTTCCCCAGTATATTGGCCATTTGTAGAACATCGAATAAATCATTATCAGTTAATTTGGCATTTTCTTGCCAAACTGGCCATTTCAGTCTAGCGTCTTACAGATTGAGAGTGGATAAATTTTATCCTCTTGTAAACTGATCAAATAGTGGCCGCTGGCCGAGGATCGCCGGTCCCTCGTCGGCTTGACGCCTGACTGATTTTCAGAAAATTAGACCACCGTAACACCTCGATTTTTATTTGGAATTTTCTTTTGCTATATATCGATTTTACCCTCAAATGTCCAGTTCGATTTGAAAGTGAGGTTTGAAAAAATATAAACGTTTTAGGGGCCTAAAAGTATCAATTCTAAATACTGTAAAATACACGTTTTTTTTCGAGGATTCTATTCCCATTTAAGATCTGTTTTTTTCTCTACAAGTATAGGGGGTCGTCGTAATAAGGACAGAATATGATAAATTATTCTCTATTTGGCCAGGCAAAATGTGATACATATAAATTGATGCAGATAACGTTGGTTTGATGCAGATAACGTTTGGTTAGTCTGCCGTTATGTGCATTAGTGCAGTTAATGTTAGTTTTACATACTTTTTGTTTGTTAATTATTTCATCTTACATTACCTTATTCTGACTATAACTTCACCATTTACTTCCTAGACACTCCCAAATAGCCCCTGGGTAATGTCAGACAATGTTCATTGATGCAGATAACTGCTTTTTGCAACACATAAATTGATGCAGATAATGTCATTTTGATGCAGATAACGGTTGCAAGACCTGCCGTTATGTGCATTAGTGCAGTTAACGTTGGTTACTGCAGATAACGGTTGTACAACTCCTCCAGTAGCTTAGTACCCGACATACCTACCCACTCACCGTGACGTCACACACTACCTATCACCGTCAGCACGCAACCTGGAGTAAATTTGTACAACAGGGGATGTAAGGCAAAAAAGGGTGTGTTTCAGGTTACACAGTCTGAAAATCTAGATAGGGTCGGTCGGATTTTTGTTTTACTTTGGGCCTGGTAAAGTTTTGTTCAGCTAATATGCCAGAAAGACAGGTATACCGTAAAACCTCGCGTATAAGCCTAACTCACGTATAAGCCACACCCTGACTTTGGGCCGATCCTATAAGCTGCACCAGAGATCTGATTATGGTGGCTTTTAGTACTGTACCATAGTAGCAAAAGCTCACGTATAAGCCACACCCTGACCCTGGGCCAATGCTATAAGCCGCACCACCGATCCGACTGGCGTACTAGCCGCAGCTTATACGCGAGGTTTTACGGTAGGTAAATTTCAATTAAAAAAAAGATTTATAGGATGTTTTGGTAAATTTATCTGATACGTGTCTCAGATGATATACCACATATGGCCCTCATAAAAGTTTTTCCCCAGAAATGGCCGGTGCTAGAGCCAAAAGGGTAGGTGCATGGGGTTATCTGAACATAACTGCTTTCCTCATCGCTAACCGTTCCGTGTACTATAGGGACATTCATGTTTATATAAACATATATACCAGTGGATCAGTTTCAGTTGACGTTGCTCTATTTGACCTATAGATGTTGTGCAGGCCTAGACTTCTGACTGCTTGATGATATCTGCTAAATTGGTCTCAGCAATGTGGATTGGACTAGTAGTTCTTTAACCCTTTAAGGACAGATGTCGCCTGCATTGGGTCATCATGCCGACGCAATCTGATTCAACTACCAAAGAGTATGAACAGTGGAGAAATTGTCATTCTCTGTTTGTCAAAGCAGGTCAAACAGGGGAAATTCTATCTGATTTTACAGTATGAAAATAAAGGTTGATATGAATGTAATGGACAGTATATACTCATGAAACATTGACATTTTTGATTCAGTGGGAGTTTATTGTAACCAAATGCATAGTAATCTGATAATTTCATGTCAAAAGTGGTTGACTGAAGGTATGTGTTTGACTTATGTGAACCTACCCTACTAGAGTCCCAAATATACAGTTACTGTTCAACATATTAGTGGTATGGCTTTCGGTTGGTGTTTATGTTTGGTTTTATCAGTTTGCGACCCACCCTATATGTTGAAGCCATGTTGGTCACCTAATCCATGAGATGAAGTGAACGTAAGAATCATGAATTTGTCGAGCCAAGTTCTTTTACCGGGTACTTTAAGCTACTATATGTCGGGTAATTTCAGGTGATTTTCCCATTTTAGGTAGATTACATGATCCTTATAATTGTATGATGGTATGGAAAGTTTTGAGGCTTTTGAGTTTTTGAGGCTCTCATTCATCATTTGAAAATAAAAATACAATATAGTGTCACAAATGAATAGCTGTCTGCCAACAAAAATCAGGACCTGTTATGGCATGAACCTATATATATAACACCATTGGATTTAGCCTGCAATCACAACATAGCAACCTGTATGCAACCACTGCAGTCAGTCTATTCCTACCTGCAAACCACAATAAGGAGAAAGATGTCAAACACAAGAATGTTAATAAAAGCAATTGCAATGTTATTTTATAACTTACAAATTTGGGCGTTTAAACTGATATTGTATCTTAAGAATACACACAGGCTGAAAATAACAGATCACGCATGAGGCAGTGACACGATCTTGGAAAAAGTCCCTTAGTGCAGGGTACACTAAGATCCCTTTTCCCAGTGCATGTCACAGACATTATTATAGGCCCTACTCATCATTGTGATGTGGTAAGATGACGTCCTTTGTGCCGTAACAGGGGCCAGTAAACGTCTCACCTTTGTACAATAACCCGGCAATCAAATCCAGTTTATTTGCGTTCAACTTTTCTTTGGTTCTGTAATAGATACCCTACAAGTAACTGAGTGTATGTCATAATAACCACGGCAAACTGACTGGTGGCCTCATAGGCCACCAGTCACTATACCATTGTTATTATTACATAACTCAGTTACGAGGAGGGTATCTGACTTAACATTCGGTTATGTGAAAATAACCAAGGTGTGAAGTCCTTTGTCTTGGCCGTCCACCGTAGGTTAATCTTGTATAATCTGTCCTTCAGAGGCTATAGATGGGGAGTGAGGGTCGGAGTCCCCCGCATGGTAAAGGTCTCGGAAATATCCCTTTAACAGTTTAGCACTTTAAGGACAGCATAATGCATCAATGTATCATGCTCTTGGTTGTCATGATGCATGAATGCAGCCCTGGCGAATAACTCGCCAGGGATGCATTCAAGCATCATGCTGACCCTACAGGGTCGAGACACTCCTGGAGGGCCGGCATAGTGCACCAATGCAGCACCGGCGAGTTACTCGCCATGCAGGGCTGCATTGGTGCATCATGACGAAAAATGTCGCCTTTTAGCGACATCCGTCCTCACAGGGTATGACGCCAAAGGGCAGAGCCCATAAAAACACAATGCGGCCCTTAAAGGGCTAGTCCTGAGGAAACTCCAGGGCATGGCCGGGGGTCTTATAGTAATACACGTGCAGAACGAATCCCTATACTCAGCCCATAACAGTGTACGTGATAAGACATTTACTATCGGTCTGATTGGATAATGACGCCGCTATAGAGGCTGGGGTGAAGGGGTGGACAGCTAGCTACTCATATATGACAATCACCCCTCCCCCTCCATACACACATTCCTAACACCTAAAACTGACGTGTTTCATGGAACTCAACTTTACATGGTAACGTTAGTGAAAGGAGAAGAGGGGTTCACTTGAACATTTTTTTGTAAAATTATTTTCCAAAATAATTTGGGTTACTTAAAGTATTTTTTGTCGGAGAAATTGATAGAAACATTGGCAACAAATCATATATACTCGTTGTCAGTACGTTACGTGAAACAAACATTAAGGTACATTGTTAAGGCATTCACCATCACTGTTAACCCTTTAAGGACACATGTTGCTAAAATATGACAATTGTTGCCATGGTGCAGTAATACAGGCCCGGCGAGTAACTCGCCAGTGCTGCATTGGTGCATCATGCCAACCCTTCGGAAGTGTCTGAACCCTGTAGGGTCGGCATGATGCTTGAATGCAGCACTGGCGAGGTACTCGCCAGGGCTGCATTCAAGCACCATGACGACCAAGGGCATGATGCAATAAGTCATCATGCCCTCCTCAAAGGGTTAAGGCTGATGGGGAGACTCAAAGTGCGTCTTCAGACTGGATACAATAGGCGTCCTGCCACGCATGGGTAGTTAAGTGGCCCTCGGTGTGGAGGCTTGGGGTGCTGGAGGAGGCTAATTCTGGTGTCTGTAGGCACAGGAGGACCGCTGGATACCTGTGGACAAGGAGGGGGGAGGAGTAAGAGGGGGGCCCTCGAGGATCAGTCTCTGACTCCCAGCCCAATACAAATGTATCCCATGTTGAAATACCCCATGTCCCATGTCACCATCCAATGTTTTCTCCTGTTCCATGTCAATATCTTATCTTCCCCTCTGTCCCATGTCGCCGTGACGAATTTAGGGGTATATAGCCATAAGAGGGGGATACATGGGGGACAACAGAGACAGGAGGAATGAGGATGGGGGGGGGGGGGGTGGCGGCGCCATTGGAGAAATTCTTCCTTCCAACTTTTGAGCCAAATTTTACAATATTCGCACCCTATCTAAATCTGTCACTGAAGATGTAAGGAGAAAAGGAGAACAGTCCATAGCCCAGGATAGCTGAAGAAGATTAACTCCAGAGGGCTAGAGAATGGAAACGATGAATATCTAGGGCTACATTTTCGAATATGTGCCAATAAAGGCAATACTGTATGTGTAGCACTCTCTTAAGGAGAGCCCCAGTGTGAGTTTCAGACTGCCCCGGAAGGTTTTAGACAATGAGCGTCTTCTAAAAGCAAGTCAAGTGTGTAGGTTAAATGGTGGGAATCAACCTGTCATAAAACAGAAATATACCTCACTGTGTACATTTGGCCCATATGTTATTTTTAGATTTTTAGACGAGACAAAGGATATCATAGCCGTGATTTAGGCTTTGATTTGGAAGAAGGTCTTCCACCCTTTTGTTTGGATTTAGGTCCAGCCGGTCTGCCCCTCTTTTTAGGGTTGCATCGCGGGCGGACAGTCGCACTTTGCTCGTCCATTTTAAAAGTCTATGTTATTTTTAGAAGGGAGGCTTTAACTTTGACGATGACTAGAACTATAAATATATAGTTGATAAGTTTAGAATTAACCCATTAAGGGCCACAAAGTAATTTAATTAATTATACCGTGAATCATGCATCATGGGGGCATTATGCCTTCAGCAACCCTGGCCATTAAATCATTGTGCGGCCCTTAAAGGGGTAGGTGATAACTGTAGATTAGTTTGAAGTCATGCACACCAAATGTGTCCACCTAAATGGAATGTCCCACGCTTTCTTGTACTGTACAGAGAATTCATCAGGTTGACAAACGGGATACATTTTTGAGGTTGTGGCCTCAGTCAATACTAAGGGAGTGATAATGTTTTAACAACTTATCCATGTCGCTTACTATAAATTGCTTTAAAGGGTAAGTACCACTGTACCTAGACCCTATGCAGCACTTGGTGCTGCCACATTAAAAAAATAAACTTGTCTCCAGACTCTTCAAAGTGACGGTCATAAAATGTACGAGTCAAAAACTCATCTAAGTGACAAGGAAGCGGGTCTTCTGGCTGGAGATACCCACTTGGTATGTGCCAGCCCAAAACCCGACATTTGCCAGCTCCAGATTCTATTTGTGGGATGGCAATCTGATAGGTTAGATAACTTTTAACTCGTTTATTTTATGACAGTCACTTCTTTTTCAGTGGGGGGAGGGGGGGGGGTTCGCACGGAGAATGGTATGATGTACCAATACAGTCCCGGCAATTAACTCCGGAAGTAACTCCGGAAGTAACTCTGGCGTATCATGATAACAAATGTTACTTTTTAGTGACATGTGGTCCTCAAAGGGTTAAGTACTACTGTCTAAAGACCCTATACAAGGCCGCTGCCAGTTAGCCAGTATAATGAGTAGAGAGATGCACTGTGAGGCCCTGTGAATACTGTCCATGGCCGGCAGGGGACATGACCTCCACATTCAGTGACCACCTCATGGAGGAGCCCTCAGGAAGTAGATCATACATGTCCCGGGGTGCACCGCACACCACATTCAACCTGCTGCACACTGGTCCCATAGGCCATCCTGGCACAGAATGGCACTTGTAAACATCACTATGACCTTGAACTTGAACTTTTGCTTATTTTGCTGTTTTTGGACAATCCCTGTTCTTAGCTGGGAACCAGCAAACAGGAACCAGAACTCCAACCATAAGGTATGATTGGAGAACGACGGTACCATTATACATTCCTGTTCACAGGTTCCAAGATAATAGAAGGGATTGTCCAAACCCAGCAATATACAAATTCAACTTCATAGCGGTTGTTTCCAGAGCCTTCTTCAGAAGCATGTGAGAACGAGAGCATACCCGCTGCTACCCTGGGAGTCTCAACGTGTAGGAACTATTAGGGAAATGGCTGCAGAAGGGTTCTGTGTATTATTGATCATTTGTAAACTTAATCTTTTCTCACAAAGAAACGAGTCAGGTTTCCTCTGAGGGTGAGTCAATGATGCCTGATTAGAGAGCCCAGCTGCCTCTCCATAGATAGTCCAGCTGACTCTCCATATAGAGTCCAGCTGACTCTCCATAGAGAGTCCAGCTGCCTCTCAAGAGAGAGTCCAGCTGACTCTCCATATAGAGTCCAGCTGCCTCTCCATAGATAGTCCAGCTGCCTCTCCATAGAGAGTCCAGCTGTCTCTCCATTGAGAGTTCAGCTGCCTCTCCATAGAGAGTCCAGCTGCCTCTCCATTGAGAGTTCAGCTGCCTCTCCATATAGTCCAGCTGCCTCTTCATAGAGAATGTATGAGTGCACTGGTTTTGTTTTATTGTTCTTATATGTGTACGAAGGTAGGAACATAATTAAGAAGAGGGAGGAGCAATCAGACCTGTTTAGTTTTTTGCAACGGCACAGATTCCCAATTGATACATACATGTACACCATTAGCAAACACGTTTATTGGCAGACACATGTTCTTGATCAGGCTGAGAATCAAAAGGTTTGTTTTGGTAACCCAGCCCTATAGAGCACAATACCCTCACTCAGGCAAACATGAGCGTCAGCCCATGTCGCCAAAAGCACGCTGCTACAATGGTCACGCACTGCTGGACTATATGATAGATGGGTCAAGCGCAATTCCAGTGAGGGTCAGGCTATGCTATACCTTCAATAAAAGGCTTGACTGTTACAAAATTGCTTGAGAGTCTGGCCATGCTGGGCTCTTGGAGGCTGAAAGAGACTGTTCCTACCCAGTAAACACAAATACGTTATATCTACGTATGTTCAACATGATCATTTAAGGAAGAATACGTAATAAATCTACGTAGATTAACGTGTAAATATTAATGCAGATGTTCGTATATCCTACGTTTATGTAGAAAATACGTAAATAAACGTCACAATTACATACATCTACGTTGTGAATATACGTGAGATGAGGTATATTCTACATAATCCTTAGTTTGTTTTACAGTTTTTATGTATAGTATAGACGTAAATGTATGTAGGAAATATACATAAAACAACGTTCAGTTACGTCACCTATACGTATATTTAAGAGTAGGGAGGGTCCCCGGCCCCACCCTGCCACCCCTCCCCCCCCCTTGCCACCCCCCCCCCTGCACTCCCCAGACCCATCCCACTAGCCCCCTTTTCGGCCCGGCCTCCGTATTGAGGTATGCTTTATTTGTCATCATCATTTTCATCAATTATTTCTTGCCTTCTGTAAGTGTGTGGTACATGTTCCTTCCTCAAAATCTGAGATATGTAGATGTCTGTCCAAGGGTTCGAGGATGATGCTTCTCCTGTATCGATTTCTCTGTTTCTCCTGGTGGAAAGATAAACGTTGTATTGGTACATGGGTATAATAAGGTAAGCGTGTAGGTCCCCTACATGACATGATAGCATAATGTTCAGGCCTACAGATTTACATATAGAGTTTGAATGATGTGAACTCTGTCTCAATTTTAAGAAATTCCCATGCCCCCATATCGATTTAAAGAAGAGGCTATGTCCCACGTCACTATATATTTGTATTCCTCATGTTATTATCACTATGGCCCAAATATTTTCCATGCCTTTCTGTCGATTTTTAAATAGGGGTCTAGACCCATACATATTATAGATCAGAACATCTTACCGATAGGTTGTCTTTTTGACTTCTTGGGTATTCAAACGCTTATGTTCTGTTCTCCTGCAAAGACAATGGATAAGGAAGGAGACATTTGATGAAATGTGTAAAATTCCGTGTCTACATAATGTCTATAAAAATTAAGAACACACATACATGTATTACCAAATAGATTTGACTAGTGAGGTAGACTGGAGATGTTAAAATTGTTGGCTTACCCACCATCCAGCAATGATCCATCCTGCCCGGCTCCTGGGACTGTACAAAGGGACGCTTCCAGGGTCCCCAACGGTCAAGAATTTTGGGCGGTTAGCTGGTTGCCCATAGCAACCCCAGGAGGTGCGGCCGCCAGACACCCCTTGGCAGTAAAACGCCTGCATGCTGATTGGTTAATCTGTTGTATATAAACTCTGCTGGACCAATGGTCGTTCGGAGACTGGATTAAGAGATGTGTGTGGGGGGGAGGGGGGAGGGGGGTGACACACTAACTAATTACATCATGCATGGGGCAGGACGTGGAGGATTACCAGTTGCAAACGGGGAAGATTCAAGATGTCTATCCTTATATAGATGCCATATCTGCTACATCATAGATATGGTATAGGTTTTGCATCGAATATGGAGATAACCAAATATTACAAATATATAGGGGCATGTGAAGCTTCATAATCATATAGCAGTTGCATTGTATCACAATATCACATGTGTCCTTATAATTTCAACAAACTATTCCAGCATTTTTTTTTTTTATTTTTTTTATTTAACCGATCATCACATACAACAAGTGATACATGAAGGTCTTCCCGGTTAATTTTGCGGGGGTAATCCATCCAGTAAAGTAGATACTCATAGTTTAACATACGCTTTATCAATTTTAGATAACCTTTTGGCTCCACCCGGTTTTGCTGCTTAGGTGACAGTCTGTTACTAAACTACATACACATAGATGATATTTACAAATGGATGAGGTGGTACAACGATTGACGACTTAACTGCTGGTATTCAATACCGAGTAGGTTTACGTAGAGGTTTGGGTGTAGAGGGGGAAGGGGGGGGGGGGGGGGAGAGGTACATCAAAGGTCATTGCTACAATCCAACAAGATGAACTGGTTTAACATCAACATTGAACAAACAGTATCAGAGCACCACTGATATATATACCACACCAGAGAATATCAAATAGTCTATATATCATAAAAATACATACTTTACACAGTCTTATCAGTTCATGTTATTGTTCTTTTGTTCTTCTCCTCACTGGGAAGACATCAAAATAGAGGTTTGGCTGTACATTTCGCCTCCCATCATTTCTCCTGTTTCTTCTAACCGCCAATAACTTCTCCCTAGCCCCTTTCAGGTTAGTACCTAGTTTTTTCTTAATCTTCTCTTTGAAAATCATTTTGTTTGGAGCCATCTGGACTTCAAAGTCCAAACTGTTCCAGAGCTGCGCCCCTCTATAGTATGGGCTTTTATCATATCCATGTAATTTGGACGTAACAATAGGGAAATTTCTTTTTACATCATTCCTTGTTCTAGCTTCATCGCCTTCTTTAGGGGGAGGAAGTTTTTTGGCTTTAGAGTACATACATGACAGCAATAACTCTTGCCTTCTAACCTGTTGCTTTGGCGTCTCACACAGGAGATGGACCGCATCCGTAGACTCATCCATTGTCCCTATCATAAGGCAGGACCGCAGGATTCTGTTCTGTACACTCTGGAGCTTCTTTACACTATCTTGAGAGGCAATATCTAAGAGGTGAGAACAGTAATCAAATCTTGGCAATATAGTTTGCTTGAAAATGATGATAGCAATCTCGGCCCCTGTTAGATATCTAACATTTCCAAGTTTAAACGCCAACTGATTGCCTTCATTTAGGACTCTATGTATCTGATCCTCCATAGTGAGACATTGATCCAACATGGTACCAAGATATAGGAAGGAAACTACCTGTTTTACAATTTCACCATTCATAATTATCTCCAGCTTTGGCACAGTAGCACATTTCTGTCTCGATCCATACCAGATACTTTTGGTCTTGGCTATATTAACAGTCAGACCAAGCTCCCTATAATTCATACAAAGTGTATCGCAACCCGCTTGTAGATTCATACAGGCTACCTGCGGTGATTTATGTGACGTGTATAATACCAGATCATCAGCATAGAGCTTAACCTTCACATTTTTAGTATTTTTAGCAATGTCATTAATAAATATTGTGAACAAGGTAGGACCCAGAACTGATCCTTGAGGCACTCCATAACGTACATCTTTCAACTCTGACAGTTTGCCATTGACAAAAGTGGTTTGCTTTCTATCCTTCAGATAGGAAGCCAACCATCCAAAAATCTTAGCCGGGAAACCCAGTTCCCCTATTTTCTCCAGCAGAATTGAGTGGTGGACTGAATTAAAGGCCTTTGCCACATCAACAAAGACTGCTGCCGTTATCAAACTTTTGTCCTTGGCTAGGAAGAAATCCTCCACCAAGTCTAGGACTGCTTCTGTTGTGCTCCTGTCAGATCTGAACCCATACTGGTGGTCTGAGAAGAAGCCTTTTTCTTCCAAAACCCACATCATGTACCCCTGTATTAACTTTTCCAATAATTTACCTGGTAGGGGTAATATTGAAATTGGTCTCCAATCACCTACATACTTGGATTTTGTACCTTTCGGTATTGGGGTAACCTTAGCAACCGACCATGATTTGGGGAAAGTACAAGTGGTAACAGATTCATTGTATATGTGTGTCAAGTGTGGTGTTACAAACCCAAGAACATCCAATACTCGTGCACTAATACAGTGTAGCCCAGAAGGCTTATTTACATCGATATCTCTTATCAGTTCCCTCACTACACATTGATCAATATTAGCAAAATCAGGCATTTTTTGTACATAGGATGCTTCATTCCATGCATCATTCGACACTGGTACCCTTATCGGGTCATTTACATCATTCAATTTTGAGAACAGATCATCTCCAACTGTTGAGAAGAAATCATTTATATGATTCGGCACATCTTCAATTTTATCTCCTGTCTCTTGGTCAAATAACCTTACCGTTTCTCTCTCTTTAGGAGGATTAATAATTTTGTTTATATGCGCCCAGAACTTTCTATGATTTCCCCTCGACTCCTCCAGTTTTCCACGTACATAGGCCACTTTGGCTTTTCTCACTTTCTTAGAGATGCTCCTCCTGAGTTCTTTCGCCCTCAAGAGGAAGACCTCCCTCCTGGTGATTTTATACCTCTTAATCATATCCATCCGTTCATGCGTTTCAAAGACTATTTCAGCTGTGAGCCACTGGTTGCCAGAATCCCTGAATGTATATTCTTTCACAGGACATTTGTTGTTTAAATATTCTGTAACAGTATTCTCAATAAAAAGCCATTTTTTGTCAACTGAGTCTAGAGAGTAGAATTCTTCCCAGTCAACTTCGGTCAAAATATCTTCAAGCTCATCTTTACAATAACTCTTATACGACCGACCCTGAAAGGAATTCCTGAAGGTCCTATTCCTGTCCTTCTTTTTAACTACATACACAGGCAAGTGATCACTTATCAAATCTCCCCTTACCCCAGTCTGTGAAACAAACCTTGAGTTGGTCAGAATGTTATCGATCGCTGTACCCCCATGATAGGGCCGCGTCACCTCATTTATTAGCCACCTAACATTATTTTTACGACAGAATTCCTTCAGTTGATAGGATTTATTGGACCTCTCCAGGACATTGACATTGAAATCACCCATGACAAAAATCTCCTTATTCTTTACACTCTTTACAATTTTTGACAATTCCTTAAAGAATACATCAATATCAGCATCATTACCATTTGGTCTATACACATTAATTATCATCATGGCCTTGTTCCCCGGTTTGTGCACCGATACCACTAAACATTCAATGTCTTTTGTCATACGTGTAAGATGTGGCACAACCTCTGAGTGCTCATAGAGTTCTACATTCAAGTAGCACAAAAGACCACCGCCGACCTTATTTGGCCTATCTAGTCTATGATAATCCTTACCTGTCCAATTTAGTAAGGCATCATCATACAATTTGTGAGTCCATGTTTCAGAAAGTGATATTATGTCAAAACCATCCATCACAATTTGGACTTCATCCCTTGTCTTCTGATTATAGCTCCGACAGTTCAAATGTACCAGTTTCAACCCCTTCACTCTACATATATCCTTCACCCCTAAAGTTTTAATATCTGCTTGTTTCACTTTATCCATCGTCAAAAGGGATTAGCATAAATGCCAGTGGATAAAAATTGTACCAAAAAAAATAAAAGAAATGATGATGATGATCGAATACCAACACAGGATCTGCATGACGACCCTCTGATGAGATGTCAGTACACAACAGAAGTCTTGCGACAACTTCATGTGACCAACCTATACGTATATATACCTTAATCATGTTACATCAATGAGATATGTGTCTATACCCCGGTTCTGGGTTAAAAAACAGTTTAATACAGCGGGTGTGTGCTCCCTGTTACAGATAAGGTTTTTACTTAGCTCGGACTAAATTAGATGTGCATGTGCACAAAGTTAAGCCTAATACATAATAGTCACTTAATCAACTAAATGATCAAGTAATACCAGTGACTGAGACTTGAAGTCGTAGGATACCGATGAGTTGAAACTCTCTCATATTTTGACTCGTAGACCTTTTCCAATATTAACGGATAAATTGCTATGCTCGTGTAATTACTCATATAGATACTGAGGAGTGACCAATTTAGCCTTATCCAGTAATCATTACTCTGTTAGAAATACCTTAAAGTAAAATAACGGCAGGAGGTTTACTACCCTTGTTACAGCTTATCACTAACTATTCCTTGCAGCAGGAGAGATCATAGCTCAATTGTATTGTCTCGAGGCATTGCCGTGTCGTGCGTGTCATTAGCAGGGACTGTGGGCTAGTTCACAATGTTCATCATGTGGCGTTTTAGAAAATAATATATTATGAGTGTTGTGTCCAGTCTATTGCAACACCTGTCTTTCAACCCATCTTTTGATTTTCGCCATCTAGTAGTTGCTGCTTGGGTCTGTATAATCAAAAACAATAAATGTCACTGACATTGTGTGACTCATGACAGTCTAGTCCTTTAAATATGTCCTGTATCTGGTATGTCCTTTAAAGAGAAGCTAATGAATTCTTTCTGTATGACATGTTCTGCCTTTAACTGGAACCAACACTCCCGTATTGCCTTATCAGAAATTACTTAATGAAGAGCCCATTGGCAATCCAGGTTTTGTGAACTTCAGTTTTACTTCACTGGAGATATTAAATCCACCCTATTTCCTACTATCATATTTCTTCCTCGACCCACTCTGCCCTTTTGATAAATCACTTATAGACTTAGATGGCTTCAGTGTAGATCTATCTAGGCCCCGCTCCTCTATAATCTCATTCCTGATTTTCATGAGGATGTGCCCAAACCTATTTTCTCCTGGCAGCTCTCCCACTTCATACAGAGAGCTGGAGAAGGGTACTCCTCCCCCAAACACAATGGAGCTGGTCCCTTCTATTAGCTCTAGTGGGTAGGTACCCACTAGCTGATCAGCAAGATCCTTGTTGCGGAATTTCATTCTGCCTAGATGCTCCAGACATTCCATCCTTTTGGCGTTCCACTCAGTGGGGTCCTCGAACTCTATAGCATTGCCTCTGTTTTTTATCTGCTTGGAGTTATTTGCTCTCAAAATGTCTATCACCGCTTTATCGTCCTCTGCATATATTGCCTTAAGATGCATGTAAGCTTGCTCGTTTGAAATGTAAGTGACTGACTCCCCTTCAAATTCTGCAGAGATATCTTCATAGTAGAAGTTGCTCAGGAAAGCCTTCTCTCCACTGAAGATCAGGCCCTTCTTTGTGACCTTCAATTTGAGGGGATCATTGGAGGGGTCTATTCTCTTTTTCTTGTCAGGACCGTTTCCTTCTCCCTTCCTCTCACTGTATTTCTTCTTGTTTTGGTTCTCCTCTACCGGTCTATCTTCCTGTCTATTTATATCCTCTCTCCTTCTCCCCTGTCTTGATCTGTCCCTTCTTTGCACAGGACTGTCTTCTCTCCATCTCTTCCTGCTCTGAGGGTGTGGGCTGTGATATCTCTGAGGACTGGTTCTCGTCCTGTCATCTCTAAAGATCCAGTCTCTCTCTGAGCTTCGCCGTCTTTCCTTCTGTCTATTTCTATTATCCCCTGATCTCCAGTTCAGGTCTCTCCCACTCTTGTTATCACGTGACCTGGCTCTGGAAGGTTCAGCTTCTTTCTGTTCTTTTCTATCATTCCACCTTTCTCGAGATCTACCTCTCGGTTGTCTCACGTCTGCATCCCTCGCTCTTTCTGCTTCTCTGTCTCTTTCCATCTCTCTTTCTCGTGCTAGCTGGTGTTGGGTCGGCGTGCTACTCTCTTCCTCCTGGTCCCTTTTGCTGCCCCTTCTCCTTCTGCTTTGTGCTTTCCGCCATCCCGCCTCTGTACTGGTTGTTGTATGTCTGTTTTTAATAGATGCTGGGATTGACTCATTCTTATCCTCTACACCAGTCTTGAGTTTGTCATATGTGGACCTGGCTTTTCGTGGGTTAAAGTTGAAAGTGTCAGTTCCAAACAGTTCATGTCTCTCATCCAATCGCTCTTTCTGCCCACTTGTTGTCGTAGGTCTCGCTTCCAATTCCTGTTGCAAGTCTGCCCAGCTAGTTGATGGTGTATCAGCAGACTCAGTATCATTCTCTGTGATTTCTTCTTGAGATTCATGTGCTACCTTGACCTGTTCCTCTTTCTGGGTTTCACCCATATCCTCGTCATTAGGGAGTCTTGAGGATTGCTTTCCTTGTCTTTCTTTCTTTCCCAGACCATCTCCTCCTATATCTTCTTGATCTTGGTTTCGGTCAAACTCTTCCCTGAGTGTTGGTGGGAGGAATTTCGCTGGGATTTGTCTGAGTTGGTCTATGGAGTAGATGTTGTGCTGAATCTTTATCTTGCCATTTGTTATCGGTATGTAGAGGTTGTTTTCCTTGTTATACCTCTGGATGAATCTCATCTGCCCTCTCTTTTGCCTAACCTCTTTCGTTTCCTGTGGTTCCATAACTGCATTCTTCATGAAGTTGTCATTCTGAATCTTGTTTCTGTATAACATAAGTCGTGCTCTGCATGCATAGCTGGCCAGTGATAGGAGGATCGGGGCTGGGTTACTCCAACTCATTGGTGTGGTCGCACTTCTCATTCTCACTACTCCTACAATGTCTGCTCTTTGCATGGGAACTTGCAACACTTTCCCAATCTTAAGAGCTTGATATATTAGATCCTCTCTTGGAGTCTCTGGAATGCCCTGAATAACAATGTTCCTTGCTATATTTGCAGTGAAAAAGCGGACCTCATTGAGTGACTGAATGGCTTGCTTATAGGATTCGCTTTCTTGGGCACTCAGTCCTCTAGAGAGCGCTTCCTCCCTTATGGCACGTATTTCAGCATCTTGTTCTTCTTTTGCTTGCTGTAGTGCCGATATTTCAGTAGCTTTTGCTTGAATGCTATCCTGGCATGTAGCGAGCTCCGTCTGTAGTCTATCCACTTTCTTGTTTGTCTCTGCGAGGGATTTCAATATGGTTTTCTTGAAATTGCTGAAAGACTCTGGCATATCTTGTATTCCCTGTAGTTGTTGTAGCACATCCTCTTGGGTTGTGCAATAGGTAGCAACTTGGGTTTTTATTTCAGTATAGTCCTCCAACACTTTAGACTCGAATTGCTGTCGGTGTTCCTTTGTTAATTCCTCTTCTCTGATGATTCGCTCATAATCACCCTGTGCTTTGATAGCATTTGCTTCAATCGCTACTATCTTTCCTGGGACCATCTCCAGGCTCTTGAGCTTGCTTGAATGTGAGGACAGTAAAGTGTTATTGTCCTTTAGATTTTTCCTAAGTGGCAGCAGTTGTTTGCATATTACTGTTGCAACTTCCTCCTTCAGATCTTCGATGACCACTTTCTGTTTCTCCTCGTATTCTCTCAATTTCCGCTCTATTCTGTCTTCCATACTGTCGACCTGATCCATCAGCCTATCCACTTGTAAGTCCTCCAGTCTCTCTGTCACTGTAGCTATTGAGGCTGGGAAGGACATATCTCCTGCTTCAATTGGGGTTGAAGTACCAAAGCCCCATATGTCAATCAGTGGGTTATGTGTGTTGTTTGGCGAGGAGGGCGCAGTCAGCAGCATTTCATCGTTATCACTCCCCTCATGGTCATCTTGATGCAACAAGCGAACTGCTGGTGGAGCGATCTGCTGAATTATTTGAAGGCTTTGCTCTTTAGATTCACCAATATTCGCTGTTTCACCCAGGGTGAGGATAGGCAGTGAGTTACCCATGGCTGAGTCCTTATCTGAGTCCTCAGAGTCACTCACTACCAGAACAGATGACTCAACTGTCGCGTTTGGGCTTGTGTCACGTGACCTTGGCAGTTGGCCATCATCAGCTTGAACACTATTTGGATCTATTGTAGAGGCAGAGGAAGCAGTGGACATGTTTAGCACACTGTTACCATTATGTGCATGTGCCACTGCCCCCTCTTCATCCCTATTGCCAGATGCAGCAATCTTCTGTTGCCTGTCTGGAGATCCATCCTGTTCATCCAGGCCTATTTGACCAGCCCTCCCCTCACTGTTTTCATATGTGGCCATCATACTTGACACCTTGACTGTGGTGGTAGGCTTTACTGACACCTCCTGTGCACAATCTACCCTCCCTACCCCCACACACTCCTTTGTCCCCACTTCTGGTTTGTATGCCTCATCACTTTCCAGCGCCAGCCTTTGACAATGGCTGGGCTGTACTTCAGAGGCCTTGGAGGTGGATGTAACATCCACAAATAATGCGGAAGTCGTCATAAAATGAGCTTCAGGCCCATTTGTAACAGCACTTTGGTTGCTGTCAATCGACACCCTTTTCGCAGTGGTATCCGTTGACTGAGAGAGGCTGATTACTGACGACTCAAGACTTCCTCCCTGCTCCGGTGGCTTATTTTGTTTCGAGGTATACCAGTTGGACTGACCTGGTACATATCTTTGAGTGAGAGGCATCATGTTTTCCATTTCTGAGGTAAGGGTATCATTCGCAGACTCATTTAAAGCTGTAACGGGCTGTTCGCATGACATCTGTTCACTCTCCAAGGACTCACTGTCTCCACCTTCATCAGAATCCATCATCTTGTTAATAACACAGGGTGTGCTTCCGGTTTGGGTCATGGTGAATAGATCTTGAGATGCTGATTGGCTTGGTGACAGTGTTTCTTGAGCGAAAGGCTGTGATTGGTCTATTTTCCCGTCAGCCTCCATGCTCTCCGACAGCCAGAGAGAGAGGCCCTGTGACTGTCCCGTTGTCCTGCCTTGTGTCATCATCTCATTGGACACTGTTGAACAGTCCTCACTTTTAGTTCGGTTTACAGGTCTACTAGACCGAAGATTATACTTTTGCCCTGATGTTTGCTGCACTTCCTGGAGTAATTTCCAGGGAGAGAGTTGCTTGACTTTGCGTCTCGAGAGTTGAGACATACTCAGCCTTGAGGCTGGACGTACGGAGAAACACTCCACACACACTTGTGTATAGGGAAACTCCAATTTTCCAACTGATGAAACAGCCTCCTGGTGTGGATTAGACACACTTAACAGGTATAGATGTGAGACCGGTTCGTCGATTATTCATCCACCATATGTGAAATTTCAAGTTTCAAACTCTGGATACTGTACAGGAAACCCCAAATCTGCAAATGGAGAAACACTCTCCTGGTGCGGGTTAGAAACATCCCACAGGTGTAGATGTGAAACAGTTCATCGATTCTTCATCCACCGTATGAGAAATTTTAGATTTCAGACCCTGAATACCGTACGGGAAAACTCAAAATTTCCAGCTGGAGAAACACCCTCCTGGTGTAGGTTAGACACGTCTGTGACAGGTCAAGATGTGAAACAGTTCATTGAATTTTCATCCGCCGTAAGCAAAAATCCAGATTTCAAAATCTGAATACCGTACGGGAAACCCCACATTTCCAGGTGGAGCAACACTCTCCTGGTGGGGGTCGATGTGAAACAGTTTATCAATATTTGATCCACTGTATGTGAAATTTCAAATTTTAGACCTTGAATACCGTAGGGAAAGCTCAAAATTTCCAGCTGGAGAAACACCTTCCTGGTGTAGGTTAGACACGTCTGTGACAGTTCTAGATGTGCAATACCGGTAGTTCATGGAATTTCCATCCGCCGTATGTGAAATTCCAAAAATATTTTGAAGGAATTATGTGGTGAAACAGCTTGTGGAGACACAACCCTGGTGCGTGACCGACGATTTAGCCAGGGCACCGTAGGCACGTTGTTGTACTCATGTAGCTAGGTGCGAGGCGATGCCAATTCCGTTAAAATTACGGCGATAAGTCAACAACGACAAGCTATGGCCGACAATTACGGCAACCCGTGATGAAGTTCTTTACTCTCAATTTTTGAAGGAACACCCTCCTGGTGTAGGTGAAAGATGTACGTCAGATATAGATTTTTGTGAAGCAGTTCGTAGAATTTTGAATCTCCAATTTTGATCTGGGAGTACCATACGGGGGATTCCAAATTTCCAATTGGAGAAACACCCTCCTGGTGCACGTTGGACACGTGTGGCAGGTTCAGCAGTGACACAGTTCATGGATTAGCCATCCGCCGTATGTGAAATCTCAAATTTGATATTTGAACTTTTGGAGAAACACCCCCTGAAACATTAATGGACAGCTGACTAAAGAGGTCGGGGTGGAAGGAGTTGGGACGTCAATTACCTCAAGTTCTGTGGATTTCACCCCTACGACCACAACTACAAACTAATTGATTAATACATTAAACTATACAGATACTATATCGATTTTCATAAATCCTGGAGGTAGCATGGGGTAGGAGTGTGATTTCCGTTGTGTTAGCTTTAAAATCGTATATACATGACAATCCATGTCTGATATTATTATCTCTACATGTTAATACTGTGTAGCCAATTATTTTAAGTAAGAACTACGTGGAAATACGTTCTAATGCAGTTATCTTCTCACATGGATTTACGTAGATAGCTTACGTAGATTTATCCTATTTTAGCTACGTATATATTCAGAGTTAAGATACCTAAATTTATCATACTAATATCTACGTAGATACAGCGTTTGTTGGCTGTTTGGTAGAAAACCTACAGAAATCCACCAATTCTCTACGTATAATTTACGTAGAGTGTTTACTGGGTAGAGGCTAGCATTACCAGACTCTGGCATGAGGATCCAGCATGGCCTGACTCTTATGCTCTTTGGGTGACTCCAGCAATGTCTGACCCTCATGTGGGTGTGTCCAGCAATGCCTGACCCTCGCTAAAATGCCTGGCCCTTGTATGAGAGTCCTTTTGGTGACATATATCCTGCATCCAGCTGACCATCATATCTTTGTGGGTGTACCCATCTCCCAGAAAAATGTTAGCCTCTTGAAGGTTGGAAGAGAGGCTCCCTACAGTCCATCATTTTCAGACTCTGGGAAGAGGGTCCAGCATTGCCAGACCCTCACCAAAGTGCTTAACCCTTGCAGCTTGTAGGAGAGTGCTTTTGGTGACAAAGCCAGCGTCAGGCTGATGCTCACACTTCTTTATTGATGCTGCTATAGAGCAGCTTCAAGAGAAAGACAGTCAATTCAGAGTCAGACACACTGAAAAAGTCAAAAGTTGTCTAACCTATCAGGTTACCATCCCACAAATAGAATCTGGAGCTGGCAAATGTCGGGTTTTGGGCTTGCACATGCCAAGTGGGTCTTCTATCCCCAGCTAGAAGACCCGCTTCCTTGTCACTTAGACTCGTTTTTGACTCGTTTTTTTATGACCGTCACTTGGAAGAGTCTGGAGACAAGTTTACTTTTTGAGTGCAAATCTACAAAATGGCACTCTTTTGAAAAACGAACTTGAAGAGGCTGGAATGCCCCTTATAATGAACATGCCTCCCTCAAGAGAGTCATCTCTAAGATATGTACAGATACGCTTGACCCCAATTCTATTCTCTATGTTGTTCAAAATTATCGAAGAATATATTATAGACTCATCTGTTCAATGTTAGAATCAGATATACCCAGTTTGCTTCTATACGTGACTCGTATAATGAACTGTATAGGGTGAACACGTGAGTGAGTCCGTGCTTGTTTTGACCATTCTCGTTACCTGCAGGTATTCATATTGTTTCCCCATAGACCTGCAGGAGGTTCTGATTACATGAAAGTGGCTACAATGCACATTGACATTCCTAGCCATGTACTGAACATAGCACAGCTACATTGTTCTGGTGTTTTAGGGAGTGTTCATTAATTAATTACAGGGGGTGGTGAGATTTTATACGGAGGGGCAATCATTTCATATGCCCCCATTCTGGAGCGCGTGGAATTATTTGTGCCCCCCCCCCCTCCCTGAAGGTGCCTGAAAATGTTCGCACCCCCCTCTTTGAACTACAGTTATGCACAGGCTTTTTGGCTGAAAGGGGGCTTAATTTTTTACGCCCTCCCCTCAATAGAGGTCAGAATTTTTATGCCCCCCCCCTTTAGAGGGGTTAAACTATTTTGCGCCCCACCTTTAACTAATAAATGAACACTCCTTTACTACTAAATCAAAACCTCTAAATACATGTATCCACAAAAACAATTAATTACCTGTAATTCAGAGGGAAAACAACTTACTACTGGCTTATATTCATTGAGTCGGGTAACTTGTACGTGTGATTAAGTGAGGGAGAAATAAAAGTAAGCAGTTAGTCCAGCCCTGTTGTGCTATACCCTGTCCGGCATATCCTGACGAGGCCCCTGATTGTGAGGGCATTAGTACCATTATAAGTGTTTTTGACACCTACAGGAGGAGGCCAGTCTCATGCCTTTGGTGGTGTCATTATGGGCCATAGAGCTTGGGGAGAGGAGGGGAGATTTCATTAGTATTGCAATTAAATACACTGGAGGAATCAAGGAGCTAATGAGGTGAGAAGATTGGTTTATTTGAGGTCTCATGCAATTTGACCATTGACCACAGCTTAATGACTCCCACAGAGAACTGATTAGCCAGGCCCTATGTCGGCCACGCCAGGTTCTCCCAGACAAGGTATAGGTAGTGTATCAGGGTAACCTGGTACGCACATTACTTTATGTGCAATAAAAAGTTTATAACCCAATAAAATAGACAAGGAAAGAGATGGCAGAGATAAGAATAGATTAACAGGGAGAGTGGGTAAAATTAGATCAATCAGATGAAATTGTCTCTATTTGGCTAAGTAGGGCATTTTGCAGTGCTGTATTACAGTAGTGTAGCTGTATACTGGTAGCTCCTGCATGCATGTAAAGACTCAGACCTGGCTTTGATATCAGGGATCTATATCAAACTATCAAAAGTGGTATAACATCCTAGCTGTAAGGGCTATGTGACACAAACACCTTCACTCAGTGGGTTGCCTACTTAATGTTTCATGCACCAACAAGTATATACAATGGTTGGCCGACTCCTCTCCAATGCCCATCATGCTCCCCATGGTGTGAGATAGGGCACCATTGGTTGTGCAGTTGTATGATGACTACACAGAGAAAAGAAACAGAGTCAAAAGGGAGTACAGGCTGGATTAAGGGAGCCTAGGTGACTCTCTGGCTCACCTAGGGGAGTTATCTATAGGGGACTCACCTTGCTACCTGCCTCATGCAAGGGAGTCACATATAAGGACAAGGGCTCCCCTAGAGAGAGGAGATTCTGGAGGCAGCCTGGACTCCCCTTTAACTCTGTTTCTTTTCTCTGTATACTTCTAGACCTACTCCATGAGGGGGTTGACCTAACTAGTGAGATTCAATTTTACCTCATATATAGAATAACATAGGGGCATTCTTGTGAGCAACAGCAATATCACACAGCCCAGTGGAACCCTTATCTGACCTATCTCAAACCTGATAATGGATCTGGAAAAGGGTTAGTTTAAATAGGCAATGTATATGTATGGACAAAGGGTGTTTAACTCCTTATCGCATCTATGTCATTTGAAGAGAGAAAAAGGGCTGTTCTTAATATATGTGCATGTATATTGCCTACACTTTGTACTCTCCTTAACAATCACAATTATGCTCCCAAGAATCGAGAACATTATAGCCTAGCATCGCCTGTAATAATTATGTCCGATGGCATCCATTGCATGGTTTCTCCTTTGCATGCATTTGTAAGGGGTTTTCTGATTGGGCACTTTCTATATGTTTCTAATCTATTTCTTTTTATATTGCAGACAAACGCATGCAATTGCTACCTCTGACGTCACCAAATGACCAATGACGTCACAAGATGGCGGCCAGACCGGAAGCAGACACAGTGGCGCCGCTCAGCGAGAAATACAGGAGACGCTTCCGGAGGAATCCCGACCGCCCCCGACCCAAGTCACTTCCGGCGCACGTGACCTTTGACCTTAGCCACTGTGACCTTAAAGAGGAGCCAGAGGAGGATGGAGTCAAGGAGCAGGAGGAGATGGGGAAGGAGGAGAAGGGAGGTGTGGAGGAGGAGGAGAGGGGGGTGGAGGTAGTGGAGGTGCTGGAGGAGATCTCACCCAGGAAGCCGGGGAGGGCCAAGAAGTCCTCCAGTATGAGAGGGCGGGACAGCCTGGAGGAACGCGTGTGGAAGACCGTGGTCAACAAGCTCTTCAGGAGGAATACGTAAGTATAGGGGAAGGGTATCGGTAGTTATTGAGGCTAAATTTAAAAAAAGGTGTGTTTCAGGTTACATGAAATTTTAGGTCTTTTTAGGGCTATTCCAGAGTCAACTTGATAACAATAGGCCGCCATTGATGAGTCGGTGCTAAAGTTCGCGAGTCAATTTCTGGGTACTTTTCAGGCCAAAGTAAAAAAAGAAAATTAAAAAAAATCCAACCCACCTACCCTAGATTTTCACACCATGTAACGTGAAACACTTTTTTTTACCTAACCTATAGCCTTTAAAAAAATATTAATAACAATAAAATGGGGGTCATTACTTGGAAAAAAGGAAAGGAAAATTATTAGGTAGGCTATTCCTTAAAATCGACAAGTGACAGTGAGCTGGTGACACTTTTACAGTGTTAGTGACAAGGGACAAGATCTTTTTCTTAAAAATCGACAAGGGACATAGGTAGGCATTTCTTAAAATGGACAAGCAACCCCCCGCCCCTCCCCCCCCGTCAAGGGCCCTTATCATGAACGTGAATTCATTCATGAATATAATATCACTTTAGATCAATATCAAGTCGACTATGACTTATAATGTGAGGAGCCTATCAATAAAAGTGATCTCTAATTGAATCAATGAGTAAATACCGGATGATTACATAGATAAAAAGTTAAATTTAAGGTCATACTTCTGTAGCTCAGAGTTACATTCCTCAGAATTAAAGAACATTTGCCTATTTCTAGTAGATATGGCCCTAATGGGAGGATGGAGACGTTGGCCTAAAGTAGGCTACAGAGTAAAATACTCTGTACTTTTAGGGGGTCTAGATGGGGGTCCCCATGTCGCCTGTTGATTTTAAGAAAATGCTCACGTCATTTGTCAGTATCTTTGTATTTCTCCTGTCATTTGTCACTAGGCTCCATGTCGATTTTAAGAAAAGGCTATGTCCCTTGTCAATATCTTTTTATTTCTCCTGTCATTTGTCACTAAGTCCCGCTAAGTCCCATGTCACCTGTCCATTAAATTTTTAAGAAAAGGCCATGTCGCTCTGTCGATTTTAGAGGTCCACCCCCATGCTTTAGGCCATCGTCTCCATCCATGCAGCCGCCGCCCAGAGTAGTCCCCGGCACTGGGTTTATGAATAATGTATGAGGGCTCATTGACTACTGCACCTGCCCCTCCTCTTACCACCCCCCCCCCCCTCCCCCCCCCCCCGACCTGCCCCACGCGCACCGACTGCTGGTTGCATCAGCCTGCTACAAATACCGCCCCACGCTCCCCACTACCCAGCAGCAGAGTGGCGCAGTGGAAGCGTGCTGGGCCCATAACCCAGAGGTCCGTGGATCGAAACCACGCTCTGCTAACGTTTTCGTACCACAACGTATCAGACTGTATAATAAGGTTAATTCTTTACCATGGGTGCAAATCCATGAATTGAAGATGAGAAAATGAATGTACATACCGTATTTCCCCGTGTATAAGCCCGGGCTTATACAAGTACTAAGTGCTAAACTGACCAGGCTTATACACGGGGCAGGCTTATACTGTCTATACTCGGGGCAGGCTTATATTCCTTTAACTGTAGAAACACCCTGATACCTTCTTACAATTTTCTTAATTACCTACTATTCCGACACATTTACTGTAACATTTCCAATAATTTTCTTACCAATTTAAGCTTTGTCTCTCTTTAAAATGGCTTCATACATAAATGGGGTAAATAGGGTTCACATAGCCGAAAGAATTATGTAAATACTCTAAGTAGAAGTGGAGTTATGGCCTGAAATGCGATTTTTATTAAAGGCGCACTGAACCCACGACGTCATTTGCGTACAAAACTCGGCAGGGCTAGGTCCTGAGCTCAGTGCGCCTTTAAGTATACATTACACCCCCAGGCTTATACTCGGGGCCCGGCTTATACAACACTAAGTCTCCTTTTGCCCAGGCTTATCACGGGGCAGGCTTATACACGGGCCCCGGCTTACACATGGGGAAATACGGTATATGTTATTACAGTAACATACTAGGGTTACTTTGGTTAAATTTGTCATTGGGAGCTTCTTTAAATGCTGTCAGATAATGAAGCTAGCCCCTACATCATTGTATTGGTACAGCAGCCAAACAGCAGGGGGCAGCACTGTTCTCACAGGAGCCCAGAATGCAGTCATTGCAAAACGTCTAAATAGCCTACTGCATACAATCTTCTTGTTCACTGACAAAAGCCATTAGATTTTGCTATGATTAACAACATGATCATGGACAAATGTTAGCATGTTTGGTATCAAATTAAAGCTGGTATAGCTAAAGCTCATATTACCAGTGATGCAATAAGAAATAACTTACATTTTCTTCACTTTTAAAGATCAATAGATTCTCAACTACTAAAATGTGAATTTTGTCATGAAAAACATATTTTTTGTATTGTATTGTAATTTCTTTTATTTATCCTGGCAGGACTGCATTGGCCTAGAAGGTCGTATTAGCACAAACACCAGCATTTCCGATGAGCGGAGTTAATATAGGCATTTATAGCCTTTTACAATAGATTGTAACAGGAAGACACAGACACTATGAGTGTGAGTTCCTGTTATACATACCTAACATTTCATTCTAAAGATTTGTTATAATTTGGATTTTAACTAGCGACACATAGGCCATTTATTGTTAGTATGTATACATGAAAACAATATATTTCTTAATAGATGAAGAATAGTAGAGAGTTTTAGATGAGAAGAGAGAAAGGGATAAGATAAAGGGGGATAGGACCCAAGCTAGGTAATAGCAATTGGGTAGAGTAAGCAGAGGTATAATTAGAGTGTTTTTATTCCATTAAATTTCCTAGTTTTTATAACTAGGTTATAAAGTCCTATTTATGTCAGTGTGTTTCATAAGAGACACACCACCATAAAAAGGATATATATGCAAGGGCTTTCTTACCGGATGGTATTCTGTGTGTAGATGGGTTGGGTGTGGTGTGCGCGTGTGTGCGAAAATCAGGGGGGCAATAGGCAGGGAATCTGGGGGGGGGGGGGGGGTAGGGGCTCACCTCCCAACCAGTGGGATGTCTGGGAGGACCTTCAGTTTCCCCTTATAAATATCATCATTCCACTGTTTGAATTGGTTCTCTTCCTTAATGGCTCTTGTTTCAATATCAAATGAATTCCATCTCATGGCTAACCTATATTGAATACTTTTTCTATATGCTGGGTTTAGAGGCCTGGTAACTTTGACTAGTCTTTCATCATGGGCCCTGGTTCTAATGGGTCTTCTGTCAATAACATTAATATTTAATGAATGTAGAAAAGCCTTGTGCGAGAGGTGTTTTTCTCTCCTATCTTCCAGATAATTTATTTCAGCGACCTTCATTAATTTTTCTGTATTAATTGTCCCTCTGTGACACAGGGCAGTCCTTAGGCCTTTGTTTATGACATATTGCAATTTCAACAGGTGGTTTTTTGTGGCAATCATATAGCTGATGTCCCCATAGTCTGTAATAGGGAGAATCATGGTTTTAAGGACCTCAACTGCTGCCTTTTCCGTCATGTTTTTCCTTGCATGTCTAAAGAGAAAGTTTTTGTAGCCTAAGTTCTTTTCAAGAATATCAATGTGTCGCTTAAAGTTAAGCTTATTATCTAGCGTCATTCCAAGGTATTTGTATGTAGGGGTAAATTCTACTATATCATTGTTTATCCTTAAATTTGGTGTGATCCAAATATTGTCTAGAGTTTTTGTAGAGAAATTCATGGCTTTAGTTTTTTTGGTATTTAGTGAGAGTTTGTTATCTAGACACCATTTGGCTATATTATTAAGATCTGAATTTATTTTCCTTTCAATTTGTCTGTCAGCCGGGTTGTGAGTTATATATATTACTGTATCATCAGCATAATGTTGACATTTAAGGTGGTTTAAACAGAGATTCATGTCATTAATATATAGGAGAAATAGTAGAGGGCCTAATACAGATCCTTGGGGGACGCCACAGGTTAGTATTTTATTACTTGAGATGATGCCATTTGCCTTTGTCGATTGTTTCCTATTTGTTAGATAGTCTGTGACCAGTGCTACTGCACTTTGATCAAATCCTATTTTTTCTGCTTTTTTGGATAAAATTTTGTGGTCTAAAGTGTCAAAAGCTTTTTTGAAGTCTAAAAATATGGCTGTGGTGCAATGTTCATTATTTAGTCCTATGTATATATTGTTTGTTAATTTAGTTATGCTATCTATAGTGCTTCTATTGGGTCTAAATCCATCTTGATTATCATTAAGGAGGTTTTCTTCATTTAAATATTTAATTATTTGGACATGCATGATCTTTTCTGTTATTTTTGAGGGCAGGGGGAGAATGGATATAGGCCTGAGATTGCTGACGTCAGAGGTGTCTCCTCCTTTGGGTAGAGGTGAGACTAATGCCTTTTTCCATGTATCAGGGAAGGTGCAGGTTTTTATAACCAGATTTACAATATGTGTCATAAGATATGGTACTGCTAACATAGCATCTTTGAGTGCCTTTGATGAAATATGTTGAACGCCTGATGACTTATCAATTTTGATCTTCCTAATTAAGGGGATTATTTCTGCTTCTGTGCAAATTTTAAAAGTGAAATTACTGTTTGGTTCCTCTCCTTGGTATGTCCAAAGGGTGTTCATACCTATACATTTTAGCCTGCGAGTAAAAAAAGAGAAGAAAAAAAGCCTCCCTGTCATATTTTTCTGTCCTTGGTGACGAGAAACCACTTTTTTTGAGTGGATCTAGGACCACTTATTTGTCATAAAAAAACACTATTAACATCAGGGCACGTTATCGCTAATTAATAACATCTATGGTTATTCATAATTTTGAATGTGCTTCTATATGTTAATGATAGGTAGGTGACATTAGAATCACAAATGTATCAAACCTATAGAGATCGAGCTATAGGCCTATACATTGTACCTAGGCTAGAGGTCTTCATTGTTGGTTTTACTTGCAGGATTGATGCGATGAGCGGAAACAATACCAAACGACGCCGAATGGAAGGTGAGTGGTTTTACAATACCAGTAAGGGTTTAGGCTACTCAAAAAATGTTTTCTCATAAACCAAGCACTGGCATTTGTTTTTACCTAATATGTATAGAAAACTATTGCTTTTCGTGCACAAAATTCACATTTTAGTGGTTGAGAGTTTATTGATCTTGAAAGCGTGGAAAATGTAAGTTTCTATCTCACTGCATTACTGGCAGCATGAGCTTTGACTCGATAGCGAATAGATACTGAATATATTGTGTCCATTTTCGATTATCGAAATTTTTTATATTAAAATCTGCATTCTTTTTCTCAAAACCTAATTTCTATGAAGCGCTCAGTGATGAGAAACCTCTGTGAAGTTTTCAGCAGACCCGAGCCAACCCGACCCGACAGTCTTATCAAATTTATCTGGCCGGTATGATAGAGTTGTGCATGCCAAACTCTTCCGACTGTCGGGTCGGGTTGGGTCGGATCTAGGTCGGACCATGTTGGGTCGGGTGAAACGACCTAGGTGTGGCCGGGGCTTTATCTAGCATCAAGGCTGTTGTAGTGAAAAGCTAACTTCTGTTAAGCTATAGCACAATGTTATGTTAGACACATCAGTTAATCCTGTGCTTATCCGTCTGTTGTGTGCGATTACGTGCAGTTATCAGATGATATTGGCTTTTCCCATGACCTAATCATTCAAGGGCCACACAGTGCAGCTATGCCCTTTTTTGTCGCCATGATGCATGAATGCAGCACTGACAAAGTTACCTAAATGCAACACTGATGACCAACACTGTGAGTTACTGGCCAGTGCTGTGCTGGTGCAACATGGGGACAAATGGACATGAAGCTTTAAACCAGATGGTAACACAAGGACGTTTTTATACTTGTGGTATAACAAGCAGTGGCGGCGGAACAGGGGGGCCAGGGGGCCGAGGCCCCCTCAACTTTAAAGATGGGGGGGCCAAAGTATGTTTTGGCCCCCCCAACTTTTTTTGGAAACAAACTCAGAAACCCCTAGAAAACACTAATCTCAAGATAAAATTCCTAAAATTTTCTCAAATGACAAACTCAAACTCCATCAGAACACATTAATTCAAGTGTAAATTCTCAAAAATGTCTAAAGACCATTCAAACCACTCCGAATGCACCAAATTTAAAGGAAAATTCCTAAATTTTCCAGGGGTCTGCGGCCCCAAGACCCCTATTTAAGACTCCCTCCAACCTACACCTATTGGGTTTTGGGACCTGGGCCCCCCCCAACTTTATCCACCTTCCGCCGCCCCTGACAAGGGTTGCTCCAGAGGGGTCAAAAGCGACCTGGGCTGTTCTCCAGGCGACCTGGTGTAATAATTTAAGCGACCTGGCGACTTAAAATTGGACAAATTTGGCTGTGGTAAAAATGGTCTAAAAAGCGACTTTGCGACCTTTGGCCTTTAATTTCGACGACTTTCCGATCTGATGGGGGACCCCTCTGCACCCCCACACGGGGCAATGCAATGAGGAGTTCAGTAACAAAATTGAAACTTACAGATGCTACAGACAGCACTAAAAAGACACAAGGCTGACAAAGCTATAGGCATTAGCAATAGTGAGATTATTTCACATTTTTTCAAGTGTAGACAGGTAAGGTAATATTTCATGGCAGTACATTGATGGTGACCCACAGCAGGTGCTCCACTGTAGTAGATAACGCATGAGTGTATTAGATACCAGCTCTTATCACCTCCCCACACACAGTGGCCGCAGCATGTATCACCATTGACACCTCTGTCACCTCCAATACACTGCTGTTTTACCCCCCACCCACCCTCTATAGTGAAGAATATTGGAAGTGTATCACGATGCCCCATTTCAAGTCTAGACATTCAAAATTCGATTGGAAGGTGCCTCCGAACCCCCCTCTCCATGCACTTGCAGTGCCTGGAGCTCAGGCTAGAAAAATGCATCAAAATGCACCACTTCGGTTCTAAAGATGTCCAAAACTTTCTTGGTAGGGGCCTATAATCAAGAACGTCTCTTAATGACATGGGGTTCCCCTTTAAGTAATGACATGTGATATGGGCCTTTCTTAAAATCGACATGCGACATGGGGACCCCTCCCCCACCCCTCCCTATCAAGGGTCCCACAAGTCAACGACGATAGAACCAGGGTTTGACTCACGGCTCAGTTGATGACCCTTCAATTGGATAACTTTAGACCTAGTGTAGTGAGCACAGACCGTGTACATCCTCTACCTCTGGTGACATGGCTGGTCCCTGGGGGTGAAGATGGGGGGATCCAATGTCGCATGTCAATTTTCAGAAAAGGCCATGTCGCATGTCTATGTCACTTTATAATGCTTATGTCCCATGTCGATTTTAAGAAATGTCCACGTCCCCTGTCAATATCGTTTTAAGCCTCATGTCGCATATTACTAGGCCTCATGTCGCATGTCGATTTTAAGAAATGGCCATGTCGCAATGTCGATTTTAGGGGTCGACCCCCATGTCCCTATATATTTCATGCATCTTGGGTATGTGACATGTGTATGGTTGCCAACTGGTGCCTCGTTAAGTTAACCTTTAAGGACGGCATACTGCATTAATGCATCATGTCCTCGGTCGTCATGATGCATGAATGCAGCTCTGGTAAATAACTCACCCGACCCTACAGGGTTTGCACATTCACGAAGGGTGGGTATGATGCACCAATGCAGCACCGGCGAGTTACTCGTCAGGGTTGCATCATGACGACAAATGACACCCGTCCTCAAAGGGTTATGTTATGGGTAATAACGGTTTACAACCTACTCCTGGCAGCAGGGCACAGGGTAGCTCTAGTCTTGTCTCATGTGAACATGGAGTTACTGCTCTTTACCATTTAACCCTTTAAGGACGGTGTGTCGCTAAAAGTCAAGGGCATGATACGTTAAGGCATTATTCCATCCTTAAAGGGTCAAGGAGCATGTTGAGCCTTCTGGAGTGTTTCAATTACTGAGGGTCAGCATGATGCATAACTGCAGCACTGGCGAGTTATACACTATGCTGCCCTTAAAGGGCTAACATGCGTTGCTTCCTAAAGCCTGACTTCCAGTGGAACTATGACCAGGAAAACGGCATCAATTGGAGATGTTCATAATAATCGACATTTCAATGCTGCGTTCCACCCGAAAAATGATGCAAGTGCCTCAATAAGTTAATTTATTGATAAAAAAAACAAATTCATGATGCCAAAATATAATCCTGGAGCACAAAGCAAAGTTTAAGTATATTGCCCATGTACAGCAACAAGTTTAAAGCTTTCATTCTGCAGAATTTGTGACGTCCCTTTGGAAGAGTATCAACCCCACCCTATTGGCATGATGCTTCAAAGCAACACTGGCAGGTTGCGCGCCACCGTGGAAAGAGAGTCAGACTGACTCTGGTATTAAGAATTGTCTTGCCTGACTGTCATTCTAGGATCAGGCTGACTCTCAAAAGGGAGTGTCTTTAGTCTACATAAATTTGTAGCGAAAAATGTTCTATCTCGGGTACTTGTACCTCACTGCTAGCCACATTGTGTGCACCTGCAAAACAAATAGGACCACAAAAGATGTATTGAAAATCATAATTAGTTTAAATAAACTGTTATGAGTGTACATAACCAAAAAAAAAAAAGAAAAAAAAAGACCATTGAAAGGGGCTCAGCCGGACTGTTGGTTGATGGGAGTGACTCCAGCTGACTCTCTTACCTGAGTCAGATCGTGCTTGACTCTAGGGAGAGTCAAGCTGACACTCACCCTTTTCTCTGTGTAGGTATTACTACTGCACGTTGAGAGTACCACCATGTCCAAATAGGAAAGTACACGGCCACTTGACTGAGCACCTATCTACTGTCATGTTGACATGTGTCAGACTGGACATGTGGTCAAAAAGGCATTACAGATATAGGGACCATGTAACAGGTCAAAGTCTTACCCCCCCCCCCTCCCTCCCTCCCACCCAGTCTCACCAGTCCCCACCCAGCCTACACATGATTCCTGGTTATCTACAAGAGAGGCGGAAAATGTATATGGTCAATTACACAGCAACTCATCGAGATCTCTGATTGATCATTTGGCCAGTATGTTATTTTTTTTATATTTTTGTATTTTTGATTTGGACTTGACCCTTTAACTAATGTACCACTTTAATGTGCGATGTCCTATATATATCATCATGATGCTGTCATGCATTTATACATTCATAATGTCTCATATCGATCCTAAGGGATTGATTCCCTCCTAAGGCTAAAGGGTCGGCATGATGCATTGATGCAGCTGCATCCATGCATCATTGAGACAAAAGACAACATACTGCATCGCCTTGTCCTAGGCTGGTACTGGGAGTTAGACTCTGAAGAAAGTGACTCTTGGTGAGGGGGGTTTTGGTGAAAAGTAGATTCTTGGTAACGGTGATTTTGCTAAAAAAAAAAAGAAAAAAAAGACCCTTCCTAGCTGCACACTTGTGTATAGAATATACCAGGTGCCCCCCCCCCCCTCCCCGGGGGGCAACCTCGTGTGAGTGCTGTATATTACAACAGGTATGAGCATAACCCAAGACTACACCTCACCCCCTCCCTCCCAAAGATACTGATAGCTCCACACACATGTATGAGGGGATTGTCAGCTTGTTGTTTCAGTCTATCTCCCACCCTGCAGGACACTACTACAGGCTAGAGATACGACAGAGAGCAAAAGTATAAGGGAGCATAAGCAGCACCAAACAGAGCGCAAAAGTAAGGGAGTACGGCGCTCTAACTGGTGTGAACTTGTACCTGCAAGGACTGTATGTACACTGGCACTAGCAGTCTCGTGAGATCTTGGTTCTTCTCTCCTAATGTAGCTTGTTCCTGGCATACCATGGTGTGTGGGAGTGTGGTCAGTGCCTAGATCTCATGAGAAGTTCCGAGCTCAGAACTATAATTATAACATGGCTGCGCAGATGAAGCGACCCGAATTAACGCTATAAGCAGCATCATATATGAGAAAGAAGGATTAAGCACCCAGTTAACACAAAACCTGTCTACACAGTGGATTACCATACACACCATATACAGGAGACCACGCTGATGTTAAGGATGGATACAGGGTGCATAGTCAAGACCGGATAATTTGGCGAAGCATCACACTGAGAGCTCTTAATGCAGGTGTTAGCATATTAACATTATATACCATCTTACAATACTAGTTTAACATGCCCTTCAAAGTACCATTAAGGTTATATGGATATACCACTTCTGAGGATTCAAGGGCCCACCCTGGAGTTTAGGGTGGTCATTTATGGTGGGGAGAGGACACTGGAGTTTAAAGCTGAGGACAGAATGCTCCCCTGTTGAGAATGTTACATTCACCTAATGACCCCCCTACAGTTTTATCAGTTAACTTTTTCTTTGGCGGCTGCACCAAATATTCTGAGGACAGTGAGGTATGAGCATGGTGAGGATGCTACAACGACACAGCCTGGCCTCTGGTTACTCGGCCACACACCAGGGGGAGGCACCGTCACGCATCAGTGGCATCACCAGAGTGGTCAATCTCATCAGAGGTGCGTTACTTTGACATAATACAACTTAACACTTTAAGGGTGGCATAATGCATGAATGCATCATGCCTTGGGAAGCATGATGCATAAATGCAGCCCTGGTGAGTAACTCACCCTGGTGAGTAACTCACAAGGGCTGCATTCACTCATCATGCCGATCCTACAGGATTAATACACTCCTATAGGGTCAACACGATGCACTAATGCAGCCCCAGCGAGTTACTCGCCATGGCTGCATTGATGCATCATGATGACAAAAGTCACCTTTTCATGACATGCCGTTCTCAAAGAGTTGACACTACATTAATTGCCTCCCAATTCAACATCTTTCATCATAATGCACCAATGCAGAATGGGTGAATAAGTTACTGGTGCTGCAGTGGTGAATCTATCGTGCTTATCATCGGAAGTATATCAACCTCAAGTTGTGGTAGTTAAGAGAAAAAGGATAAAGTGGATTATAGAGCGTTTTTCAAGGTTATCTATCAGATTCTGGGGTTCTCCTCTCAGTGCTGGTGATATTTCCAATCATCCATGTGAGGAGCAAACGTTTTTGTGGCTGTCTGTAGGTAAAACAAAGAGAGGTGGCTTGAACAAGGACCGAACTCACGACCCGCAGTGTGTTCACATGTACCCAGCCCACACCTCACACAGACTGAGGGGCAGCATGGTCTCACCTGGCTGGAACACCTTCACATACACATGGCAATCCCTGTCACATGTACAAGCAAACCTGGATGATCCCACTATGGGTTTACACCTCGACAAGGGTCCTGACAGCTGACAGGTAGTAAGAGGGGAGCTGAGGTCTGTCGTGGTAAATACACGGATAATGTTGCTTCTCAGATGATCAATGTCTGCCGACACTACAACTTGTGTTTCAAAGTATCCTGTAAAGGTGTTGTTGTAGGAGAGAGTGAGGGTGTTGGAGGTGTGGTCGGGTGTGATGCAGGTGTTGTTGTTGCCGTCTTGTATCAGGGAGGCATCGAGGTGGTTCAGCCATCGTTCCAGTATTGTCAAAGTTCCAACTGTAAGCATGATAAATTGGATTTAAACTGCTATGAATGCAAAAACAAGTGAAGACAAAATTAACATTTAGATATTCTATAGTCCTTCATTTGAACAAAGTCACTATTAAAGCCATGCTTAACTTTACATGAAGTTATGTGAAGTATGTGAGGCCTCTTGCATTCAAAACTTAAATGGCAAGCAACTACGGAATCATATCCCGATCAAATTGGAAGACTCCAACCGTATCATGTATATATCATATATATGTATACACACATACATAACTTTTAAAAAATAAGTTGAAGGAAACAGTTTTTTTAATAAATATTGCTTACCTGCGGGTCGTATACGTAGACGTATAGCTGGTAGGCGTTTCCACCCCGCCGCCAACTCCTTCGTCAACACCTTACCAACCGGGAAAAAACTATGAACGGCACCACCGCTGACATAGCGTGACAACTGGTCCTCGGTGTAAACACTAGATGCCAAGTCAATGCTACCCATACCAATCCTAGTCCGAGCATACGATGCCACACCATTTCCAGTAGCAGCAAAATGGTTACCCAGGATGAGTCCTGCTTCAATATATACCTTCCCACCTGGTAGGGGGAGGTCGCTGTGCAGGCCTATGGTGGGGATCACAAACTGAAAGGAGTGTCTGAGGATGTAAGTTGCGGTGGCAGTTTGTTCCCAAAGGTCAACATACATGGTGCCAGCAAAATCGGCATAAATAGACACCGACTGTAGTTGGCCAGAACAGCCAATGATGACCTCAATGAAGATGTTATAGTTCGCACCAGGACTGAAGTTATGCTGCTGGAGAATTATATCTGGGAAGCATGGTGAAGCTGAGCAGGAGAGCTGAAGGAAAAGAAAATAATTCAGATAAATGTCATAATATGGAAGACGTTATAATCTTTGCAATAGTGGAGAAATGGATCTGATCAAGGTATCATGTCCTCCTTGAATAGTTGAAGTAAATGCTAGTGTAGGGGCACTATATTACATATTGGTCTCATACACAGTATTTCCAAGTAACGTCTGTTCTGTACTCGGCTTCTCTACCTGGAGCTAGTGCAGACAGTTTCCGGGAGAGGACTCGGGTCCTCTCCAAGTTGCCATGTGCTGCTCTCAGGTGGGTGGCCGACCCTCCCACCTGGCCACGAGACCAAAGGACTGGTGGTTATATAAGACCTGTGTGTTTACTCGGGGGGCTAGTCAGTGCAGGCCCGGCTGACAACAAACTTCACCCTGTCCAACCGTGCGGACGAAGCTGTATATCATTATTATTATACTTATTGTTTCCTATGCATATAGAAACGTGACAAAAGCCGTGTGTTACTATTACACTGAGTGTTTCCTGTTCAGAAACGTGAGTGCTTTGTAATAGAAGGCTGTTTATTCTTGCACCTGGAAACTGCTGTTATCGTTGTTCCTTAAGGTTGATCGCTACTCTTAACTTTGTATCCATGAAATGTCCTGTTTTTTCCCCCAAAGGTAGCTCATATCATGTAGAAATGGAAAATGTAAAAAAAATGGGGGGGTCCCGAGCTACTTTTTTTTATTACAGATTTTTGAAAAAAAAAAGTATTGTCAATTTTTGCCAAAAATAACAAAAAAATGGGAAATTTTCATGATTTTTTTCTTAGTGAAGCAATGCCCACATTAATTTTGTATTGCACATGAATAATCCTAGGCCATGTCTTTTAATGGGAAAAATAAAATCATGGTCCAAAAATGTACTTTTGTATGAAAAAACAGGATGGTTTTATGACGATTATTCAAATTTAATGCATAATTCTTCAGCAATATCTAAATATCACTGAAAAAAATCCATGAACTTTTTAAAAAAAATTTCAAAAAATTGTTTGGACCAATAGCTAACATTTTAAAGGAATTTTGATAGTTAAAAAATAATGCAAAACTGGACTAAATTTCATATTTAAAGCCTAAAATAATGGGTAAAATGGCAAAAATCGGGGTATGAAATGGTTCTATATCCTACCCTTGGTTATTTTAAAGAACCTGATGAGATCTATATCTATCTAGATAATGATTTATTGATTAATAAGTCCAATATTCTAGAAAACTTATATTGAAAATAGCAAATATTATTGGCCATAAATGTATCAACTTTTCAAAGTCCAATAAAATGCTCAATTCTGCTCAAAATTAGCTCATCTTTTGATATGGCTTTGTAAGCATGTATATGTATCTAGTTTTTTTTATATTAGCTCAATCTGATACATTAAAGCTATATGCGCAGAGACCTGCACAGTGCTCCATTTTCAATGAATAGCGATCAACCTTAAACTAGAATAACTACGAACCTCCACACTACCATCTACATGCCCATTCTGACTAAGAATAATGGCGATCAAACAGTGCCCCTTCCCCTTCTCAATCAGCTGAATGACGCAGCAAAACTTAATAAATCCTATCATAGCATAATACAAATTTAGTGTAATTGTCAGGTGACAGGCCCCGCACGCCGCCGGCATAACGGCCGCCAGCAGCAGGCGCTACTGCTGCCGCTGGCCCGCATAGGCGGCGCTCCAGTCGGCACTCCCGTCGCCGCCAGGCGACGCTCATCCCGCACATTGTTTCCCACTGTTAGCTAGGGGGACCATTGTTCCCACAGACCAGCATAAGGGTCACCTCCCTTGATGTACACTAACAGGGGTATTCAGACTATGGAGGGGTATTGTGTGACTGTCTCTTTGACAGTTACAAGCCCTCTAACATAGTCTAGACCAAGCTGAGGGCTGGGCCCCTTATAAACCCCAGCCTCCCAGCTACCATCATCACTTCACCCTAGGACAGCACTGAGCAAGGAGCTCCCTCCACTGACTGAGAACAAGGCTATAGGCTATGCCCTACTATGCCCAACTATCAGACAGTGTGCAGGACCCCTTGACTCTAGGGCATACTTACTAGTCCTATACTATTGTGTGGATAGGTGTAACTGAGTGGAACCTACATTGTACTTACTGTACTGTTGCTGTCAACTTGTAATAAATACCAACTATACTACAAGACCTCAAGACTTTACTCAACTTACATATCATATTAAAGGAGTCTCCCAACTAAGGGGATTCCTTGTATGACAAAGTGGTGGAGAAGTCTCAACAAGATCCCACAAGGTGGCAGCACAGACACCTCCACAGCCAAGGACCAGTAACACCCACCACACCTTCACACTCATCACAGCTGTAGGAAGAGACTCACCAGACCGCAGATGACGTCAGCAGACTGCAGATGACGTCAGCAGACCGCAGATGACGTCAGGAGACCGCAGATGACGTCAGCAGACCGCAGATGACGTCACCAGACCGTCAATGACGTCAGCAGACCGTCAGTGACGTCACCAGACCGTCAATGACGTCACCAGACCGTCAATGACGTCACCAGACCGTCAATGACGTCACCAGACCGTCAATGACGTCACCAGACCGTCACAGAAGTCTAGAACACCTACAACAAGTCTGCATGACCCTAGCAAGTATACAATGTACCTACTAGTACTACATTATTAGTATACCACAAGCATGGAGAAACAAATAGAAGAGGCCGTGCAGCAACAGCTGAAACAGCTAACAGAGGACATGCAGCAACAGCAAGCAGAGACTGTGAAATTACAAGTAGCAGAGGCATTGAGGACCATTCTACCTCATGCTACACCCCAACCCAGTGCACTAGACATAGAAGCTGCACTCATAAGTGTAACCACAACACTTAAGTCTCTACAGGAGGGACAAGTAGCAGAAAGGCTAGCAAGAGAAAAATCTGTCAAAGCATTGGATGAGAAGATAGAAAGGGAGAAAGAGGAAACACATAATGACATTCTGAAACCAGATAAATTCTCACAACCCTCCCAAAATCAATCCGCCAGGAGACATTGCACAGACTATGAGCAATACATTGACTCCAAATATGGGAAACATCCCTCATATAGGATTAAATACTTCTCAAACTTCCTAGAAGGAAAGTCAAAGATATGGTTTAAGGCCTACATGACTGCACACCCAGACACAGACTATGACACAATGAAGGAAGCTTTCCTGAAGTACTTCAAAAAGGAAGATGACCGCCTTGATGCAAAGGCATTAAGAGGTCAAAATCCAGATGAATCTGTCTCAGACTATGCCATGGCCTTACAAAATATGGCCACAGCACACAACAAATCAGAGGAGAGAACAAAGGAAGCCCTTCTACAAGGTCTAAGGGAAGATATCAGTGCAGTTGTCATACACAAAGGAGCCTCAACATGGTCAGAAATCCTTGAAGTTGCAGAGGAATATGAGAACCAACAAAGAGTCTCCACTGGTAACATTAAAGCTGAAATAAAAGCAGAAATAGACTCAGAACTACAGGAAACAATAGAATCCATGCAGGCACAACTGAAGTCTGTGACACATGTAAACTCTATGCTTGTAAAGCAAACAAAGTCTCAGAAAAATGGAAACCCCTCAAAGAAAGCCAAATCAGACCCAAAGACAGTTCAAATGGATCACTCATCAGAGGATGAGGACCAAAGCCTAAACCTCATGTCAAATGAACATGTGAGGAGGCAAGAACAAAGGGCACTGAAGGATCAAGGTAAACCTAACAACAGCCAACAAAGGAACTCTGGAAATAACAGAGGAGGCTACCGAGGCAGAAACTTTGACCCAAACTTCAAAAATAGCAACAGAGGAGGACAACGAGGCAGAGAAGGATACAGCCAAAATAACAGCCGAGATCACCAAAGCAACAGTCAGGACACCAGCCGTAGAGATAACAGCAGAAGTCGTGACAACAGCAGACACCGTGATAGTAGCATAAATCGCGACTACAATCGCCGTGATAACAGCAGAGACCGTGATTACCACCGTCGTGACCAAAGCAGAGATCGTGACTACAACAGAGGTCGGGATCAAAACCGTCGTGACTACAGCAATAGTCGTGACAGACAGCATGACTACAACCGCAGTCGTGACAACAACAGAGGTCGAGACAGCTACAATGGCTACAGATCCAACACACAAGGCTACAACCCCCAACAGCAGCCCCAACAGCCACCTCAAGCTATCCAGCCTGACGTGCTTCAACAGATCAAGCAGCTACTAGGATCTTCAAACTCGGGAAACTAGAGACCCACAGCGCCGCTGGGCCAGTGCGTTGTGAGCCTCTCCAACCCCCCATCAAGATCCAAGATCAACAACCCCTAGGACAACCAAAGACAATTGCTAGTATAGCAGAGACAATCCCCCAGATACACACTGGGAAATCAAGCCGACCATCAGTGATCCATATCACACCTCAACAAGATGCATCGCAAAAGGAAATGGGTGAGAGTACCAAAATTTCTGTTGAACTTCTTAAAAATGGCTGTTTAAATGCAAGATTCTATGAACACACTGAAATACCTTGTTTAGTTGACACCGGTGCCACTATCACCTGTGTCAGGGATACTTTTCTTAGGGAAATTCAGAAATCTCGAGATGTAGAAATCAAAAAGAGAAAGTTCAATGTACACTTAGCAGATGGATCCATATGCCATGTAAGACAAGCAGCAGTATTGAAATTCAAAATTCATGGTACCAGATTCGAATTCCCATTTTCAATTATTCCAAATCTCACAAAGCCAGTTGTCCTAGGCACAGATTTCTTAAAAGCAACACGATCACAGATCGAATTCAATGTAGACCCAGAGCTACAAGTCAAGCCAGTCCGAGCTGTTAGGGAGGCTACCATCCTTCCTTTCACAGAACTAGCAGTTCTAGGACAAGTCACATCCCTCAAATGCTTAGAAGGATGTGTAGGCACATTAGACAATTTGCAGAGGAACAACAGAGTTCCATACCTAGTTCAAAAGGGAGTAGTAACACCCTCAGAAATGAACAGGCACCCAATCATACTGCTCAATACAAGCCACCGACCATACAAGGTCAGGAAGGGTGATATAATAGCCCTATTCACAGAGGTAGATCCCTCTGAGTTACATCAACCAGATACTGACATCCCTACTGAGGAACCCACACTACAAGTGCTAGACACTGAAGAGAATTGTAGTGATACAGAGTCGGACTGTGCCTCAGTATATGCAGATCCAGATACAAACCGTGGAGATGACACTGATGATGAATTGGCCACAATTCACAGTGAGGCTCATGACATTATGCCAGACATAATGGAAAATGTGCCACCCAAATGTGTACTAACAGATATTGGACAAGAGAGACTCCAAAAGTTACTCCACAAGTATCAAGATGTATTTGTAGGTAAAGACAATGACATAGGTACAACCCACCTATACACACATTCAATTCACATCAAACCAGATGCAGTACCATGTCACTACCTACCATACAGGCAGACGCCTGAGAAGCAAGCTAAGATGGGAGAAGTCTGTGAAGACCTAGTCAGACAGGGCATCCTCAGAGAATGTGCAGAGGGACCCTGGGCATCCAGATCATTTTTAGTACAGAAAGCATCTGGAGGCCAACGTCTAGTCACAGACCTACGCCACGTCAATGCTAATATGATAAACCAAGCTTTATCAACGCCACGTGCGGACGACACACTAGACATGATAGGGTCACTCAAACCTACTGTTTTCAGTAAACTAGATGCGCAACAAGGGTTTTTCCAAATTCCCATAAGAAGGGAGGATCAACACAAAACTGCTTTCATAGCAAATGACAAGAAATATGTCTACCAAAAGATGCCAATGGGTTTAGCTACCGCGCCGGCAGGATTTTGCCATCTAGTAACTCTAATTCTCAACAAACTGAAATACAAATGTGCCCTACCATACTTAGACGACATTTTAGTCCTATCACCAGATGTAGAACGACATTTTTCAGACCTTGAAGATGTCTTCAAAAGCCTGAGAATTGGGAAACTCAAGCTAAAGAAATCAAAATGTGAATACTTCACAGATAGGATAGATTTTCTAGGAATGCGTGTCACACCAGATGGTTTACAACCATCCCCAGAAAAGGTGGAAAGTGTCAAAACCTTTCCCACCCCAAAATCTGTGAAACAAGTCAGATCATTCACAGGACTATGCCAATACTTCAAAAAGTTCATCAAAGACTATGCAAATATTGCTAGGCCACTGTACGACCTACAAACAAACCTAAAGGTTTTCAAATGGAATGAGGATGCAGACAATGCTTTCAAAACATTGAAACATGCACTCTGTACCCATGCACTATTGAGATACCCAGACTATGACAAAGAATTCAGTCTAGCAACAGATGCTTCAAATGTGAGCCTAGGAGCTGTTCTATCACAACGCAGTAGTGAAGGAGTACTGAGACCAGTAGCCTTCGCAGGTAGAACACTATCAAAGCATGAAAGAAACTACAACACAACAGAAAGAGAGCTACTAGGTGTAGTATATGGGATACTACACTTTAGGCACTACTTAGAAAGTAGGCACTTTCAGTTGTACACAGATCATGCAGCTCTAATACCACTCCTCACAAACACAGGTTTGACCCACAGGTGGGCCAGATGGGCACTGGATATCCAACAATTTGCATTCACAATACAGCATGTAAAAGGAGATGACAACATTCCTCCAGATGTGATGTCAAGAAGAGAATATCCAGATGCACCACCAATGACCAACCCCCCACCACCTCCAAGAAGGAAAAGGGCAGCCACCAGAACCAAATTCTCTAAAATCCAAACCAAGATACCATTCAACAGAGATGACCCACCAAAAGCAATTGACAGACCAAAACCAGTGATCAGAGGTATCTTAAAAGAAACCACCCATTATGTGTTCTGTCATTGTGAAAGGGAATACTGTGAAGAGTATCCGGAAAACTGTTTTACCCCGGTTGAGACCAACAGGATTGCACAGATGGTGAAAGCCACATCTCGTGAACCACCACACAGTGCATCAGAAAGTCAGTTGGAAGAAAAACTGCATAAAATTGCTTCAATCACCAAGGTAGTCAGATTTGCAGAAGAACAGCTGGATATGGAGGAAGAACAGGATAGAGACATTTGTGTTGTCACCACACGTTCAAAAGCAAAACAGTCGGTTGCAGAGGATACAAGGTCTAATGACCACCCTCAGCAATTAGGCCTAAAAGCCAAAAAGAACAAAGTGTCAACCAAATCCTCTATCCCTACTAAATCCCCCACTTCAACACCCAGCACACCCACAGCCAATTTGCAGAAGCACTCAGACAGAGCAGGTACTGCACAGAAGGCTCACAAAAGCAAATCTGACCCCCATCCCAAAAGAACAAAGGCCGCCTCCACCAACACAAACAGAGGAGCAGCCAGTTCAAAGGAGCAGACAGCCAACACAGACATAGCAGTTGAACAACCAAAGAAACAGACAAAGACCAGACCTGCACCAAAATCTCCTGAAGCAATCCAGGCAGAGAAAGATAAAGAAAGGCTGGCACAGCATATAATGGAATTAGACCAGATGTTAGACCAAATCCCAGACAGTTCAATCAACTCCACACTGTTGAAAGAAGAACAAAGGAAGGACACTGGACTAATACCCATTATAGACTACCTAGAGAAAGGTGACCTACCTGTAAAAAGCACTGAAGCAACAAGGATTAGGAATAATGCTCAGCAATACCTACTCCTAGACAACATTCTAGTACACATATCCCCTACATCATGGAGAAAAACAGACACAGTACCATTACAAGTTGTAGTCCCAAAAACTTGGGTTGAAAACATACTGCAACACTTTCATGACTCACCAATGGCAGGTCATGTAGGTACTTCAAAAATGATGTCTTCTCTCATACCCAGGGTATATTGGAAATCTATGATGGCTGATGTCAATCAGTATGTGTCGACATGTGACACTTGCCTAAAAGCAAAAAGGGCAGTGCACACCCACAAAACACCAATGACTGTAAGGGACTATATGCCAACCCCCATGAAGCACCTGAACTTAGATGCTGTGGGACCACTCCCAGAAACAGCCAGGAAAAACAAACACATACAAGTTTGCATAGATTATTCAACTAGATATGTCATAGCATATGCCACAAAGGATCTCACTGCAGAAACCACACAACATGAGTTCTACAAGAACGTCATATGTCAGCAAGGTGTACCAACTTCAGTTCAAACTGACAATGGCACCTGCTACACAGGCAGCAATTTTAAGAAACTGATGAACACCCAGAAGATAAGACACGACCTGTCAAGTCCATACAGACCACAATCTAATGGATTAGTGGAAAGATTCAATGCCAGTATAGGAACAGCATTAAGGACTTTCTGTTCTCAGAATCAGAAAACATGGGACCTGTATATAGAATCAATTACATTTGCATTGAACAACACAGAGTCCCAGACAACAGGTTACACACCATTCTTCCTACTTCATGGCAGAAACCCTCAAACCATTGTAGAAACTGCCCTAAACATAGAGGAAGAAATCAAAACAGTAGCTGAGCATGTATCTGGAATGATACTGTCTCAAGACGAGTCTAGAAGAAAGGCAATAGACAGAGTCAAAAAGCTACAACAAGGAAGGAAGTCAAGATATGACAAAAAGCTTACACCACAAGCTATACTTCCACTAGATATTGTATATATCAACATTCCCAGAATTCTGTTGACCACAGATTCAAAGAAGCTTCAACCCCTATTCATGGGACCATATGTTGTTGCAGAAAGACCAACTCCAACCAGCGCAAGGTTGAAGAACCTATCAAATAACCTACTAGTCCCCAGACCAGTACATATTGATAGGCTCAAAAAGGTCACAACACTGAGGAAAAATGAGTTTGCACACAGACTCATTCCCCACACCTCAAAATTTATCCACAGGATAACAAGGGATAAATCCCAAATCACACTCACCAAAGAGTCAGTTGGTCTAAACCAAATAGTACCCAGACCAGCCCACCACAAGGTGAAAAGAAACTCCAGGCAAGGGAGAATATCTAAGTAAATTACTTTTATATATTGACATGATCATATGGAATATCTATACCCACAGACTATGAATAATAGTCAAATAAGTATATACACTCTATATGAAGGAAATTAATTTTCCAACAACTGTCCAAATCATGAATGATAAGTAGGAATTTCATATCAGCATAGGATATGAACCCACACAAAGGACAGAAAAGACAATATACACTATATAGGTTACAAAAACAATGTGCACACAAAGTAGAATCAAAGGACAGATTACTACAGGGTTGAAGTCTGAAACCCAAAAGGCTACACACAAAAGCCAAAAGAGACTACCTAAAGGGATTAGCAACCCAAGCTTGAAGAAACCACAACTATCATATTTTTGCATCAAAGGCTAGCATCCTTGAAAGAATGCAACAATGGAAATGTTTGAACCTAAATCCTGTAAAGTACATGAAACAGAGCGTGCTATGCCAAGAGACTACTGTCTAGACACACCCTTACCCTTCAAAGGACCCACACACCTGCCAGGGCATTCAAACCCCCACAGAGGCAGGTGGTCCACTCCAATTACCCCAGACATAATTACCCAGTCAGGTGACTGACACTGGTGGCCCCTATAGAAGCCACCAGGGAAACAAAGCCAGGCCCTCAATGGATGAGGGTAGGGTGGGCTACATAAGAGGCCCTGACTCCATAGCCAACTCACCAGTTCTACTCCTGCAGCAGTCAGGTACACACCAGCTGGTCCTAGCCATACCAGTTCTCCTATAGCAGGAGGGACTCTGTCAGAAAGCAGACCACACCCACTCTACAATATCATACCCAGTTACTACAATCTTGGGAAAGGACTCTAGCACAGATTGGACATTAAGCCAACACTAGCTTGATCATGGAAAAAGGTACAGTTCAAACACTACATTGATTATTATATTACTATTGGGACCAACCAGGATTTCTGCTCTCAAAAACTATGTACACAGAGGCAGTGCCAAGTGGATACTTCACATAAGCAAAAAGGATAGCTCACAAAATCAGCAAACCAATTTAAACCTAAGTATATTGCAAAAACACTAGTAGAAGTCTTACTAAGACATAGAATATATTTTATATTTCAGGCATGCTAAAGCCAATCCTACTACTAGTGATGATGGCCACTTCTCAAGCCATCACATATGTGCCCACCGTTAGACAAAACGTTGGAGCCATATATGAGCCATTACCTGAACCATTGGTCAATGGGCACGATACCACAACCATGATATTGGCAATACCATACCATATACCTGCTCCACCAGAGACCGAAACCAAAATACTGGACCAGGTTATGGCACTGACATTTCCTACCCTGCATGACGACAGTTCTACCAGTCAGATATTACAGCAAGAAAGGGAACTAGATCTGTTAATAGACATAACAGACAAGGAAATTAACTCTACCTTAGCATCCATCCATTTGTTCCTATCAAATCCAATTAATAGTCAAGGAAGGTACAGAAGAGCACCACTTGGGTTCCTAGCCCCACTCTTCAGAGGAGCAATAGGTCTTGCCACACTAGATGACGTCAAAGAGGTCATGGACCAGATAAAGAACATAGACGGCATTCTAGAAGCTTTTTCCAAGCAAGACAAAGAAGCAGCTATATTAATTGATAAGGTCACACAACGCCAAGACAAATTTGTCAAGGCATATGTTAAGGATAAAAGTATGCTAGACCAAACCATGAACACTCTAGGCCAAAATATGAATTTATGGGCTCAAAATATGACCACATCTCTGAACACTTATGCAAATCACGAGCACACACAAAGAAGGAAGATCCAAATTTTAACTGATGCACCCACCATTATTGTAGCAACAATGAACTATCTGCAAGCATTGCAGCGCACCACATCAGCACTCAGGATGCTATCAGCGACATTATGACTGCTGACATAGTACCACCAGCTGAACTAACGGAGCATCTGAATGATCTGGACATGACACTCAGAATACACTCACCAGGATCAAAGGTCGCCATAACTGACCTTGACTACTATTATTCCCAAAGAATGATATCCTACACCTATTCGGAACGGCACATATACATCCACCTGGATATCATAGTAGCATCCACCGTCTCCACCTTCAGAGTATTTCAACTGGTAACTACACCAGTACCAATCAACACCAAGGAGACACCTACAAAGGGAGTAACCCAATTAATTACTGATGTCAAATTCTTGGCTATCTCTGAAGATGGTTCACTATTTATTGAACTAACAAATGCAGATATGCTAACCTGTCCAGGAACTAAGATCAAAATTTGTACCAAAACTAGCCCGAGAATCCATAGACATGTACCTACATGCACAGTAGCAATTTATTTGAACCAAGCTCAGCAAGTCAAGGAAATGTGCCAATTTACTATCTCACCCTTGAAGAGACCTATCTCACACGCTGTAGCCATCTCACAAGATGAATATCTTGTGACCACAAATTCTCCCACCTACACAGTTACGTGTCACGGGAAACCAGCTACTACTCACAAAGCACCATCACACTCAATCATAGGTGTACCATGCCTATGTACAGTGAATATAGATCACTATTTACTACCAAATTCTAGGTTGCCATGCAACACTACAATTTCATTTCACTATGCTTTGGAGACCATAAACCTACCTTTTCTCGCGGCTCTAAATGAAATCAAAGAAATTGGACCAGACTCCAAGGCAAATCTGCCACCTTTTCCGGAGGTCAACCTATCCAGGACACTGGATATGTTAAGGAAATCAAGTAATATTGATGAATCAACATTACTAGACCTAAACCCATTCGCAAAAACCCTGCTTGATGATGCCTCCAGCCTGGCTAAGCCACTGGAAAATAGACTAATAGAGTCCTATCTATACAAATTTGCACGGCATCCAGCAGCATCTATCATACCAATGATACTTTCGGTTATAGCTACAATTTTGGCCACATACACTCTATTCAAAATGCACAGAGGATCCACACTACTAGCTTATATGCCAACTGCAAAAGCATATAGATTTGTCACAGAGAAGCCTATGGAAAAAGCCTTCGAAACCCTATACAAGAAGGACACCACCACGGCACCAATAGAACAGGGCCCCACCCCTATTCTAACTATCCAGGAGACCCATACTCTTATCATAGCCATACTATTCACACTCACTATTTACTCAGCCTACAGGCTGACCAAATATCTAAAGAGTATGGCAACCAAGCACTGTGGAAAGGGAAAAGTCACTAAGAGGACAAATCCCACAGTAGTACTAAAAGTCTACAAAGGAGACACCAATTTCTCCTTCCCCTTGCGTCCAGTGCCACATGAGTTTGATACAATTATAAAAGCTTCAGCCCCAACATACAGAGATATGATTATCAAAATGTACCCTCTCCCAAGACTAGTATTTGAATGGAATGGACCAGTAGTAATTACTACAAAGAAAGGAGAGACCGCATATTTACTGCCAGAAACTATCAATCTACCATGGCGTGCCAGGTTCAGCATAATACCAGCGCTCAGGGAACCCAATCTAGATTTTGCCATGTTACTACAAAATGACATTTCACCCCAGCCCGTTACCATGGATACCCATGAATCAAAGCTGGAAAACATCATAATTGACGACCAAAGAGAGAGCACCAATACATTCAAAAATGTACTCACCATACTCACCCAACCACCTACAGCTGTAACTAGTGAGAGAGTACATGGGGAAGAATAAACACAATTATACAGGATCGAGATTGACCAAAACTTTTGTGAAAAGTTGGTTGGCCCTGAAAAGGACCGTTTAGTTTGACATTTATAGATGCCACCCACTAGTTGTTATAGTCCCCCCATCCCAAGGCCTCCCAGGACTCGGCCAACTCGGCAGCGGCAGGAGATCCAATCCACGTATCTTCACTGAAGAGCCACTCGTTCTCCTCCCCCCACTGGACAAAACGTGCCTCCAGAGTAGACAGGGCATGCTCAGCGCTGTCTGCAGCATCACCTGTCACTGTGTAAGCACATAGGCCGACAGCCAATAGGAAGTCCCAGATGACCCCATCATTTCTGGTGAAAAGCAGCCGCGGGTCATATCCATCCAAATCACGTAGGGCCTGAGCCAACAGCTCCAGAGATGCCGCCCTGCGCATGGAAATCCCGCCAGCACCAAGGAAGTACCAGCCGTGATGACGGCACACCAAAACATCACCAAAACTGGCAATGTCGTGCCGGACTTTATGCAACCACCGCGTCCTTACTGAGTCATACCGACTCAAAATACTCCTAAAAGGAGTACCAGGAGTCAGCCCCTCCAAGGTGTTTTGATCACCTAACCACAGGTCTAAGGCCTGCATGTCACCCTGCAGCCAGGCCTCAGGGAGATATGCAAGTACCTCAGGTACAGCCTCCAACTCGTCCTCCAAAATTGCCATATGCGCCATACTGTGTTATCTCAAGGGTACTCAAGGAATAAGTGATCCTACTGTGGTCTACACAGCCTTTATAACCCCTCCCCACCCCCAAAATGACACTGTTCACCCTCTGAAGTGATCCCCTCACTTCAGGTGACAAGTCCATGAGAAGGCACATGATCTGCTCACCAAAAGGTGTCAACCACCGGTGTCACCGCGGCACACGACGCATCTTGCGCCGCATGACACAATAGACTGGTGCCACTCAAAAAATCTGCTCAAGGTGCAAAGTTTTCAAACTCTCACAATCCCAAGGTCAAAGCAAGGTCTCAGTATGTGTCAGTAGTATCAGGGAATCAATTTTAAGGTATCCCAAAATGAAACAGCCAATTTTTGAAAAATTGAAGTTTTACAAAAACAATTGCGTACTCTTAACCATGTCAAACTTGCTCAAACATGCATTTATATGTATGAAATTGTATTATTACAATCTAAATTGCAAATCAAACATGTTTGTATATAACACTGTATTTGCACTGTATTTTACACTGTATACCTTTGTATTATGTAAGACTATTTACAGAAAAACATGAAGCAAAAAGGGGAGATAGTCCGCCGACTAACCCTAGGATTCTACACAAGAGACTTAAATCTCACAGCAGCGGCCCACTGCAAAGACATTTCTGATCAAAGTGTAGATCCACAAGTTGCAAATTGCCAACACCAAGAATCTTGTAAGATTCAACTATCATTGCAGAAACAAGATACCAAGTCATTTTTATGACATTATGAACACTTACCCTCCACCGGATAAGGACAAAATATCTGCATAAAAAAAAGGACTGCATTTGTACATACAAACTTACAAATTTAAGTAATGCAAAATGTCAGATGACACAATAATGAACACTTATCCGCCACCGGACAAGCACATAACTATGCATAAAATGTACATTACCGATTGCTATATCACGCAAATCCATAGATAAGCGCTATCTAGAAATAAGAAAACAAACTTCAAGCCGGTTGGCCTACTTTCAGATAAAAGTGGCCTTGGTTTTTTTGGTATCAAACAAAAAAGTTTGTAAAAGATTATCATAAGATTTTGCATAATTTGCATATGTACCCTGTATATTTGTATTCACATGTGAACATTGATATATCAAAATCCACTCAGTTCCACAAAAGCACCTATCACCAAAGACAGCCTATTACTTGATAACACATTTTCATCATGTTTTAGAATTAAGACAAAGATGTACCATACTGTGTATATAATTCAAACTATGATTTTGAAAAGTGTCAGATAAAGACGCAAGAAATATTATTACACTGTATAAATATGTGATTAAGAAAGTACCAAGTTGGTACAAAAAAAAAAAAAAAAAAAAAAAAGGTTTACATACCTTATAGTTAAGATTACACCGTATATAATGTAGATGACTAGCCAAGCACAAACCAAATTTCTCCCCAGACCTTTGGTATTTACATACTCTCACATCATCTATATCACAAAAAAAGTGTACTTCACTATCAAAAAAAAAAAAATCAAAAAAAAAAAAAAAAGGTAAATTCTATTTGCCACCAAAAATTGTGGATAAAATTCCAAAATTCACCCCTAATTTTTAGATGGAATGACAACTGACGGAGAGTTGTCCTTTTCTCCGAGGGGGAGGCACCTGTCAGGTGACAGGCCCCGCACGCCGCCGGCATAACGGCCGCCAGCAGCAGGCGCTACTGCTGCCGCTGGCCCGCATAGGCGGCGCTCCAGTCGGCACTCCCGTCGCCGCCAGGCGACGCTCATCCCGCACATTGTTTCCCACTGTTAGCTAGGGGGACCATTGTTCCCACAGACCAGCATAAGGGTCACCTCCCTTGATGTACACTAACAGGGGTATTCAGACTATGGAGGGGTATTGTGTGACTGTCTCTTTGACAGTTACAAGCCCTCTAACATAGTCTAGACCAAGCTGAGGGCTGGGCCCCTTATAAACCCCAGCCTCCCAGCTACCATCATCACTTCACCCTAGGACAGCACTGAGCAAGGAGCTCCCTCCACTGACTGAGAACAAGGCTATAGGCTATGCCCTACTATGCCCAACTATCAGACAGTGTGCAGGACCCCTTGACTCTAGGGCATACTTACTAGTCCTATACTATTGTGTGGATAGGTGTAACTGAGTGGAACCTACATTGTACTTACTGTACTGTTGCTGTCAACTTGTAATAAATACCAACTATACTACAAGACCTCAAGACTTTACTCAACTTACATATCATATTAAAGGAGTCTCCCAACTAAGGGGATTCCTTGTATGACATAATCTAGTGTTACCTTTGGGATTTTAGCACACAGTGCAATGAGAAGGAGTAGAGACATGTTTCCTTTCACTGGCATGTCTTGTCTCACCGTCATGTTTTCGTTAACGGCGCAGAGGCTATAATATACACGCTTGGCTTATAGTTCTATATTAATCATTTATGCCTTTTTTTCTGAGAATTCATATCCTATGCTTAAGGCCTTTGAGGAGTGATCATTTTTAACAACACAACGGGGGTGGGGTAGGATTTATGATTGCGCAGAAACAATTTCTGCCTTAACCCGTGAGGGATGCCCAACAAGGGTAAGGCATTTTAATGAGGGTAAGACATTGCTTGACTCACCCAAAGAGCTCAAGATCCTCATGCCAGGGTCTGGTAATGCTGGACTCTGCAGAGCGTCTCTGGCAGTCGCCAAGAGTCCAGCATTGTCAGACTCTTGCATAAGGGTCCAGCATGGCTAGACGCTCAAGCAATTTCTTGATAGACCGGTCTGTTATTGAAGGTATAGCCTGACCCACACTAAATGGCCCTCGACCCATTTGGTTCCTACCTCCCCCGCAAAGAAAACCCTCCCACATGTTAATAAAATAACTACCCCTTTCGTCATTGATTTCGATATTCCATGGTTCATGGATACAGGTGACAGAATAACGACCACGCCCCCCTCCCCCCCCCCCCACCGACACACTCAAGCATAGCATGTTTGTTAGATACAACTATAAATAATGTAATTCTCCATGCATAAGGCACTGGTCATTGTTATACCTGTGCATGCAGTATGGCATATAGTAACCATCAAATTGAGAATTTAGCAAAGGTTCATGAGACTAATTCATCACTGAGGGTTAGCTCGTGAGGCGAAGTAATCAATGCAGCCCCGGCGAGTAACTCACCGGTGCTTCCCTAATGCATGATATCCTCGGGATCATGACGACCCCATGTAGTTGATAAACCAATATACACTCTCAAATGTTTGGCTTAGCCCTTTGAGGACAGATGTCGCTAAAAGATTACATTTGTTGTCATGATGCACCAATGCAGCCCAAGCGAGTAACTCGCTGGTGCTGCATTGGTGCATCATGCCGACCCTCCGGAAGTGTATCAACTCAGTAGGGTCGGCTTGATGCTTGAATGCAGCGCTGGCGAGTTACTCGCCAGGGCTGCTATCATGCATCATGATGACCAAGGGTATACTGCATTAAGGCATCCTGCCGCCCTTAAACAGTCACACAATGAATATATCGTACTGGCTCTTACATAGAAAGCAGGTACATGTTTTAGCCACACGGCTTCTCGTACCATGGTACCTGGGTATTATGTAGGTATACTAATATATGGTGGATCAGGTGCTTGATGCCATAATAAGGTATTAGCAGGGTTTGTACTGACCACACACCCCATAATCCGGCACCATAAATAACAGACAAGCGCACCATGATAACCTGTCACTTAGGTTGATGTTATGTGCACTGTTAACCCTGTAAGGGCCGCATAGTGCGTTAACCCTTTAAGGATGGCATGTCGCTATCAGGCCATTCAAAAAAATGAAATGGTTTCTCATCACTGCGCGCATCATAAAAATCAGGTTTTGATGAAAACTTATTAAAGCTAATAATGCCAGCAATGGTAACTTACATTTTCTCCACTTTTAAAAGATCACGTAATTCTTAACCAATAAAATGCAAATTTTGGTCACGAAAAAGGTAAATTATCCTATACATTTTAGCATGCGAGAAAAAAAAAGAAAGAAAAAGGCTCCCTCGTCAGATTTCTCAGACCTTGGTGATGAGAAACTCTTTTTTTTTGACTGGCCTAAATGATGACATTTGTCCTTGATAAAAAGGCCCAATGAGTATCTCACCGGTGCTGCATTGGTTCATCATACAGACCCATTGGGAGTGTCTCAACCCCATAGGGTCGGCATCATGCTTGAAAGCAGCAGTGGCGAGTTACTCACCAGGGCGGCATTCATGCATCATGACGACCAAGGGCATAATGCATTATGCTGTCCTTTAATTTCCTTAAAGGATTAATGTGTTATGCCCTATAGGCTGTCATGATGCATGAATGCAGCTCTGGTGAGTAACTCGCCAGTACATTCAGCCGATGGGTCGACATGGTGCATGAATCCACAAATTAATCAATCATGACGTCCAAGGGCATGTCACATTAAAACACCATGCATCCTTAATGGGTTAAAACTAATTCAGAGAAATATCTTGTGGCCAAATGATCGCGACTCGATCTGCAAAGAGGGACCTTTATAGTGCAAACCTTCATATAATTTTCATGCACATCCCAAGGGAGATGTAATCCAGAATTGATTTCTTAAAGCACCAACCAGTAACTCAGTGGTAATTATCCTCGGCTGGCACTTTAGACAATTACCCTGTGCTTGGCTTAGAACACTTATACAGCAAGTCACTTGTATCATATCTGGTACTTAACCTGATTGTCATTGCCAGTGCCAGTTTTGGCGCCATCGTTATGATGTTAACACATGAAACAACCATGACATTTGGCACAATGCATGTCACAGCATTATGTCAATTTTACGCTCTGCTTCTTCCCTTAGTTTACACATGTGTACTCCATAATAATCGTAAGCCCTTTAAGGACAGCACAATGCATTAATGCATCATACCCTTAGTCGTCATGATGCATGCATGCAGCCATGACGAGTAACTCGCCTGTGCATCATGCCGACCCTAAAAGCTATGAGCTTAAGACTCCCCCGAAGGGTCGGCATGATGCACCGATACAGCCCCATCGAGTTACTCACCAGGGGTGCATTGGTGCATTATGACGACAAATGTAAGTTTTATTTAGCAACATCCGTCCTTAAAGGGTTGACTGACACTTAACTCTTTAAGGGCCATACTATGCCCTGGGCGGTAACTCGCCAGTGCTACATTCAAGCATCATGCTAACCCTTTGTATGATGGTGATACACTCCCAAAGGGTCAGCATGATGCATGCATGCAGGGGCTGGCCAGTCTTCTCGCCAGGGTTGCATTCATGCATCATGACAACAAAGGGCATAGCACATTGATACACCATGCGACCCTTAAAGGGTTAATTGTTTTGTACCTGGAGCAATGTTAGACACTATAGAAGTGCCAGAGGATGTTTCTCTGGGAGGGGAGGGGGTGTCTCAATGGTCATCGGATAAAAGAAAAAAAGAGTAAATCTGCATTAGACGTGTAGAAAAAAATTGTTAGAAATAGACGATTGAATCCATAGGCATAGTGTGCGCATTATTGAAATTTCGACATTACCCCGAATATTGGAATATCTGTGCATGCATATCGATATAGTGCACCGTGACGTTTCACCAGCATTCCAAGACATCTCCAGCAAAGCTATACTGATCATGAATAATGAAAAATGAATAAATTTAATATCGTATTCCTGAAATCAATCTCACTGTTTAGCTTACCTCTCCCCTCTCCCTCCCCAGACCAACTGCGATCAAAATGAAATCTCTAATTATGTGACATATTTAAGCGAAAGGGATGCGTTGTACCATGAACATATACCAAGACAAAAAGTGTAAGCTTAAGGATTGATTCATGCTTTCTTATGTCCACATCTTGAGTGAGTTTTTGATAGCTGCATTAATTTGTAGATGACTTTCCTCGGTATAATGAACAACTGAACGGATACACATGTATCATGTTCAGGTGTCTTATGGCTTCCCCAGGAAAATGTATTAAAAAGTAAAAACACATGTAAAATATTATCAAGTTGTGTGCAAGTCTAGCACATGTAAATAAGGGACCCCCGGGGGTGCCCTAACGTAATGTGTAACTGTAGTAGCAGTTCTCACGGACGCCACTAGGGGGAGTCCCAGTACCTGGTGTCCTATTTCTTGGTCTATTTTATGTTTCATCTTTAGTTTGGGACGAGTCATTTATTATGGGGGGGGGGGGGCATTTTTCAAATCCAGTACTTAGTGAAGTGAGACTTTCTCAACAACAGAGGGCACTGCTGAAAAAGGGGGACATTGGCTTTTAAAAAAAAATCGACAAGTGACAAGAGGGTTGGTGATTCAAGGGACAATACCTCTTTTTTTTTAATCGAGAGGGGCCGTTGGCATTTCTTAAATCGATATTTGACACAGCACCCTCCTGTCTGGGGCCCTTTTATTGTATGGTAAAGGTTGGCTTTGCGTTTTAGCTAAAGATAACCCCCTCCCCCAGTGGCGGATCAGGGATTTCGAATAGGGGAGGGGGCTATCGTAATAATTCTTCCTCCCCAAACTTTTGCCCAGATTTTACATAAAAAACATAAATCTTGCCCAAAAACGGGAGCTGACGCGCCCAGCGCCCCATCTAAAATCCACCACTGCCCCCCCCCCCCATTAACCAACCCCCACCCCCGCTACTAATAAATGACTCGCCCCTTAGAGTTGCGTTATTTATGCATAAAAAGTGGGGGATGGCCCTTTGACAGGCCGCGCTTCCTGCACCTTCCAGAGTGCACATCGCGCATTAAGTAATCAAACAGGCACGAAAAGTACACACTCCTCAAAGGAGGTTCACTCTTTACTGTTTCCTGTCTTCTTTTAGTTTACAAAGCGTGAAGATGGACATGTATGTTACCCTCTAGGAGCACCTGGACTATATTGGATTTACACATCTTAGGATAACATAGGATGTCTACCCATAGATGTCCAGATGTCAGATACAGTTGGATTGATAGTACACATTCGGATACCATTGACATGGAGTTGTAACCTACCGTTATAGCACACCTGGATGTGTGGTGGGAATGGTGATTTAACAGAGGATAACTTCATCTTGATTAGCTTTTAGTTTTAGGGTGGATGCAGGGCAATTACACCTGTTGCATTTCAATAGTATGGCTATACGTACGACTATGGGCGGGCTTGTCACCCACTACTCTATAGTGTAGTTACATTTGCAGTTACGTTTGCAACACACTTTTGAGATCAACACACTTTTGGCAAAGGGTGTGAAGTGTGTAGTGTGCTACACCAAAATGTGTGTTAAAATTGGCTGCAGAAAGGTGTGTTGATAAGTGTGTAAACGTAACACACTGTTCTTAGAGTGTACTGGCCTTGGCAGTCGGTACATGCTATACACAACATGTACTCCACATCAAAACACTATACTGCGTCCACTGTATACAACCACTTAACATGTATACAGCACTAGCGCATTTAGCTATTGGGGCCTGATCGCTGGTGCAGCTTATATAAGGCCACATTTTATTGATAACTTGGATTACGGGCACTCAGAGCAAATATTTTGACGGGCGGGAGGAAAAGAAATGCTGCCCTTCAGAACTGAAATTTTCCAGGGGGTGGAAGGAAAAAGAAAAAGCATGGAAAAGTCTTCTTTTGGCTATCAAATGAAGGTATATTGAGAAATGTTCCCAAAATATTCCTAATTTTGAAGACCTAATTCTGGGTGTTTGCTAGTCAGCATGTACCTTTTTTTTTTTGCTAAAATTCTCAAAAAATCCCAGCGGAAGGGGGTAAATTTCTTTTTTGCAATATGCCAAAATTCCCCTCGGCGGATCCGTAATCCAAGTTATCAGAATAAAACGGCCTAAAATTGGTCCAAAGTCAGGGCGCGGCTTATACGCGAGTTAGGCTTACACGCGGGGTTTTACGGTTATCATAAAAAAGTATAGGAACTGGCTACTTGAATATAATATTGTGAAATGGACTAAGGCTGGGTGTGCTTTGATAGAGAGAAAAAACACTCACCAAAATGACCACTTGCACCCTCTTATAACCCTCTCATCCCCAAATCAGGGCTTAGTGTGAGGATATGCCACTAGGGGGAGGTGGTGTTCTGACTGGTGGCCAGGGGGCGCCACTGGTGTGGTTGGAGTTTACACAGAGCTCACCAGGTGTCGCGCTGATCCCTTCACACACATTCCCCCCACCAGTATACTCCCACCACTAGACGTAGGGGATCTTTATACATAGATTAATCCTCCACTTCTTCATGTAAGACGAGTAGGGCCCAGGGGGGGGCATGTCTCATGTCGATTTCAAGAAATGACCATGTCGCCATATATATTTTAAAGGGGCATTCCCACCACTCGCACTTACCACATAGCAAACTAGAATAGTACTAGAACTGTGAGTGGGATACGTTCGGTGATTATGCCGCTTTAAGATATGCCCATGTCGCCATATCAATTTTAAAATATGCCTATGTTGCCATATCGATTTTAAGAAATTCCCAAAGTCCCATGTCACAATCAAATGATTCTTCCTGTCCCATGCCACTACGCCTCAAAGTGGTCCATATCGCTGTGTTGGATTTTAAGGGTCTAGGGCCATACGAGTCACGACCATGTTCACCACTGTAATGGATTTTAGCTCAAACATAAGGAATCACACTAACGAGTGTCAGAGATCATCCTGGTTAAACATAGGGTTACATTATTAAAATTCACCCAAGAACTGCTTTGGGTCCCTTTAGAATTACTTCTCCCCGTACATTGGCGTAGATATACATGTACCGTCTAACATAATTGTCCTAATGTAGATAATTGATTCTATAAAAGGCCTCTACCTGTTGCATCCCTCTTTGAATTAAGTTTTTGGGTTAGGCACTATCTCTACAGGATTTTATTCTGTCGTAATCAAGTTGTGAACAGCTTAGTATGAAAAGTGCATTTTTGTGATTAAGAGGTATTTCAGTAGTGAGCTGCTGTCCTTGTGAAAAAGATCATCAGAATTTTGCAGTGAAATAATCTCAGAAAATCGTGCAGGGGAGGGGGTTGTCAACAAGTGTGACACCAAGTCTAGGGGGTGTTATATCACTTAATCCTCCAATTTCTGTATTATTTGTGGAATATGTTTGTAGTACATGGTTGAAGTGGGTAAGGGTCCTTCCCTTGAATGAAACCCATCGAAGTAGGCCCTGTACCCACGGTGGGGTTAACTCTCAAAGCTCAGATTCACCCCCAGGATTTTTCATCGAAAGCCAATTGAATCCACCATATACATCCCAATAGTAAATCTAGGTTTTTCACATCACAGAATATCTCCTTTAGTAATAAGTCAGATTATTGAAGAGGGTATCTGAACTATTTATCAGTCTACATTATACAACCAGATATACAACCCTACCGAAAGTAAGAGTTATTGACTTCTTTTTTCTCGCCATCCTACCAGCCTCCTAGAGCCCTTGGCAAATATAAACTACCAGGTATATAATCCAGATATTGCTTACTGAGGATTCAACGAATTCGCAGAAATCTCTCTGGTCTGCATCGGTCCCAGTAGCTAGCTGTGTCTTTTAGAAATGAACAGTAATTATGTGACAACTCAGTCTCAAGTAGAAGCTTTTCAACTTTAATTTATTTAGCTCAACGATGTAAAGTAAGGAACATATTTGCCATGCTTACAGTTGTTCAGTACGTATATGGATAGATTTCAATCAGAAATTATATTTTTCTTCAGTCTCAACTGTGGAATGTCTTATTTTCCATGTTAATCATATAGAATTGTTGCATATGATGTCATCCTATTTCCTAGTACCTTGGTGCTAGACTAGGTATATCATGTTTCAATTGTGCCACATTTTCTGTTTTTGCTGCTGATCTTAGGCAACAGGTAGTCAGCCTCTGGCCTCAGCCTCTGACCTTGAACCATTGTGAGCGATAATCTAAGCAAAGCCTGCCTTCCTGCATTGCGCGTGCGCGGTTTGCCGCCACCAACCCAATCTCTGTTTGGATAAAAATGTAACACTTTGAGGTGGGCTGTGTTACATAGAACAGCTTAACCCATATCCTACCTAAGGGCTTAGGGGGTGTTGTGTAGAGGACTCCACTAGATACTCTAGTCTGTAGGCTATGTACCTATACCTCATTTCCAACCCACAACATTGAATAAAGATGGCAGGGGCAGACCCAGGAATTTGAAAGGGGGGGGGCAGGCACTTAACACCCAAGTACTAAAAAGTGTCGCGCTGCAACCCCCGGCAGATCAAAATATCATTGGATAAATCTAAAATGTTCTTCCCAAAATGGGGGGGGGGGGGGTCCGGACCCCCAGGACTCCCCCCTGGATCCGCCCCTGGATGGTAGACCTACTCCTATCGCACTAATTTACCAATTAACGATTGAGATTTTTATTAACTGCAGTTCCTTTAACAAGGTTTGACTATTTACTGGTTGTCGGGCCAAAAAAAGGGTCACCTTATTTTCCCCTTTTTTTGGGAAATTTTCACTACTTGCCGGCTTGTAAATCGGACAAAAATAAAGGATTCAAGAGAAAAGAAACTCTATAACCAGGCCCTAAAATGATGATTAAAAATCTGCTATTCTATTTAAAATGTTGGCCTCACTAAACCCCAAAACTCCCAAGCCCCTAGTTTTGTCTGTGACTTTATTTCTGAAGGTTTCCCTGCCAGCAAGAGGGAAATCAAGTATCGGAGAAGCCCCATCCTAACTCTAAGCCCACTACTGAGGGTATCAGAGTGGTATAGCATTCAGGGACGAGATCACAGGGAGGGCCAATGTTAAACCCAAGTTAGGTACATGTATAGGGGTATAAGGACTCGACTACAGTGCTGTATATGGTGGCAGTAGCTGGGGCATAGAAGGCCACTGTATATAAATGATACCTTTGATATCTTTAGAGAGTATACATAATTATAGTAACTCAATTGAGCCAGGAACCAGCAATGTAGTTTAGGGGACAAGCTGATGGCCAAGGGGGACAAGATGGCGGCCTACACAAGGTGATAAGTCCCCTATAGCCCCATACATGGGTATAGTCAGCTCTATGGCTGTACATACAGGAGGGTGGTAGTCACAGGCAAGAACTTAGTAGCATGCTCATACTTACATTAGATTTCTGTCCTTAGCACATGGAATGACAGAGCTAGACACCCATCATTTTTCAACTCTAGACGGCCCACTATACCATGTGCATATATCCATAAACAGGTGTCACCATCTGAGGTCTAAAGATTATGTTGGACTAAGCAGTTTGTAGAGTGCTATCTAGATGGCGCTACTCTCTATGGCCAAACTCAAGGTACAATGGAGCCACCTAGGGTTGAAAGATGATGGTGGTTTAGCCCTGTTGTACCTTATGGTGTATACAGGCAGCTGCTACGAGCAGTCAATAATGCTGCTCAGTTCAAGCCTGTGGTCCTGGTGCGGTCTATTCCTAGTATAGCCAAGCTGCTCAGTTACAGCCTGTGATCTGTACATGCAGGAGGGTGGCAGTGAGGTGACAAGACAGCAGTACTTCACACCTGTACGTGGGGGACATACCTGCATAGGCTGCCACACAGGCATGCACCTTCAGGAAGATCTATAATTTTGTAACATGCATTTCATTATCTATGTTTTTGTAACATGCATTTTATTCATGAAATAATTTTCTCAATATACAGTATTCAAAAGGATAACATCCATGGTGACCTTCAACAAGTGGATGTATAGAGATACCCAGCAGGAGAACAAGCTGCCACACAGACATGAACCTTGAGGAGGGTCTATGATTTTGTAACATGTCTTTTATCAATGTGGTGATTTTCTCTATATACAGTATTCAAAAGGATAACATGGTGATCTTTAACAAGTGGATATAGAAAAGTTGGATAATACCTGGCCACAGGAGGACTGAAGGAGTTCACGTAGGAAGTACTATCTTTACAAGTGCCTGGGAATTACTGCAGATAATCCTATTTGCTCAACCATGTTAGTAGTGCCATATACAGTTTTGAAAGTTCATAAAAGTTCTTGAACTACATTCTATGGATTTCTGTTGACACAGAGGATACATAGTAATATTGACTTTCCTAATTCATGAGCTTCAAATAACGAACTACTATAATGAGCCAAGGAATATCCATTATGCATTTTGTCCTGGGAATGACCGTTAGTACGTTTACCAAAAGTTGAATTCAGTTGGACAGCTCCAACATGTTGGATTCTGCAGGATTTGGTATGAAAGCATGCAAATGACACCCTTGCTTTATCTTTACCAGAACCCCTTTTTAGAGCTACAAATAGCATGCTGTTGGGAAGATTATCTGATAACGAAATGTTTACCATACATTTCATAAAGGAGGATCTGGCTGCAGTGGATTGCAATAGCATTACACAGAATGACAGCATGGCTAAACAGCAATCCACACAATGCATGATTGGATGCACTTTTAATCAAAACTATGGCACATGAGTGCTTTACTACCTCATAAGGAAAGTAGTTACATGTCTACATGATATATGAGGAAGAAGGCGCACACCTAACCTGCAGACTACAATACTGAAGTTTGCATCAATGAAGGTTATTATTGATAAGGACCCACCCCAAGCTAGCAAACACTTTAAAACACAGACACCAGTTCATCCAACCTGGGCCACACCCTGTACATCTGTACATCCAGATCATGCAGAGTTCAAGTACAGGTTCTGAAAGGAGACATCAAGATATGAGAGATAATCTGAATCCGGAAGGGCTCAGCACGGATTAAGGCTGGGTCCTGGTCAGTTGTCACTAGCCCTGAGCAGAGAACATCTAGCCTCAGATCTATACTCTGTGTCAAACAACATGGACTACATATAACCTGTTGAATAGCTACAGTTGTAATATCTGTCAATGATTTGGATTACTCAAACTAATCATGGATAGAAACATGTGTAATGTCTGTCAATAACTTGGATTACTTAAACCGACTGTGGATAGAAGCAGTTGCAATATATATCACAATGATTTGGATTACCTAAACTAATTGTGGATAGAAACCGTTGTAATATCTGTCACAAACTTTGGATTACCTAAACTAATTGTGGATAGAAACAGTTGTAATGTCTGTCAATGACTTGGATTACTTAGACTAGTGACATTACTGTCAGTTGTGACAGCAGTGTCAGTTGTGACAGCAGTAACAGTAGTGACAACAGTGACAATAGTGTCAGTTGTGACAGCAGTAACAGTAGTGACAGCAGTAACAGTAGTGTCAGTTGTGACAGCAGTAACAGTATTGACAGCAGTGACAGTAGTGTCAATTGTGACAGTAGTGTCAGTTGTGACCGCAGTAACAGCAGTGTCAGTTCTGACTAAGTAGACTACGAGATGCGGCTACCACTGTCGGTGTCGCCCGGGGGCCGGGCTGTGGAGGTGGACAGGGGACTGACTATGATGGTCAGTCCTGCCCTAATCGGCAGCAGCAAGATACCTCGTAGACGAAGGCTCGCAGGTGTGTAAGGTTCCTCCACACTGCAAAAAAGGTGCTTAGGTTTTAAACATGTTTAGGTCTAAACATGTTTAAAGTCTAAACACTTTACTAGGTTTGTGTCTATGAATGCTTCTGTTTAGGAATTAAACACTTTTATTCTAAACATCTAAACATTTATGTTGAATATGTTTAGATGTTTAGTATTTAAACAGTATGGAGAATTGGTGTTTAGGATTTAAACATGTAGTGTTTAGATCATAGTATATTAATTAAGCACATACTAGATGGCAGCTCTGTGGTTGACTGTAGTTTCTACAACCACTCAAACATTATTGTTGTTCTAAAAGTGCTCAAATCTGAGTAAATGAGTTACAATTTCATGGGATAAAAAAGAATAATAATACACATTGTAGGATTCAAGAGTAGAATGCTACTTCATGATGATCACAATGCAATGAAACTACATCTGCTACATAGACACCTCTTTTAAGAACTCTAAGAATGGATAAAGCATTATTTCCCCTGAAGGTCTGTTGTATTGACTCAAGGTTGTGTCTATGTTAAAGTAGAGGCCTATGTGAAATAGTGATGCATGTGCATTGGCTCATGGGGGGAGGGGCTGCTAGACGTCTCTCCAAGACACTATATATATACATGGGAATAAAATAAATTAGGAATTTATTCAAATATCAGTATCTAAAATAATAATAATCCACATGTCTCTAGACACACCACTTGTATCCTTAAACAGTTGACATATTAACACAATAATATGCTAAACTCTTGAATTCTAAACACTTCATTTTCCTAAACACATTGATTTAAACACATAAATTTCTAAGCACTGAGCTAAACATATTATTGATCTAAACATGTTTAGGAATATATTGTGTGGACAAAAACGGGGCAGGATTGTGTTTAGGATTGTGTTTAGGATCTAAACACCTTTTTTGCAGTGCAGGATGAAACTCTTCTTAGTGAGGTCAGAAAACTCTGCTTTAAGCAAAAAGCCAATACAAAAAGCCCATGTTTTACTTAATGTCTTCTTGTATAACAGGAGGCAGGCTCGAATATTGCTTACTCTCATTTCCAGATCCTTCCAAAAAAAGGCTCTCTGGTAAAAAATCACTATGACCTTGAACTTGGATTTTGCTGGGTCTGGGCAATCCCTGCTGGTAGGTTGGACCCAGTGAACAGGAACCAGAATGTATGATGGTAGTTCTCCCATCATAGTGCCTCTACATGGGTAAAAATCGACACAGGCGACATGGCGACACGCCCCTTTTAGGCCATTTTAAAAATCGACACAGGAAAATTGGGGATAAAAATCGACCCTCAGGGGGTTCTCTCTTTGTTCTTATATAGCTAAAAATCGACACAATGCCACTGCCCTACTGCTAAAATTCGACCCGGCAACACAGTCAAAATTGCGGGTACCCATGTAGAGGCACACCATACTTTCGGGTTCCAGTTCTGGTTCCAGTTCACTGGTTCCAAGTGAGCCACAGGGACTGCCTAAACCCAGCAAGAACTCAAGTCCGAGGTCACAGGGATGTTTTCAAGTACTATTCTGTACCTGAATGGTGCATGGGACAATTGTAAGGGATTTCCGTGCACTCGGGCAACAATCCAAGTTCCAACCCCCTGGCCACCACCCCACTCTTATTTACTGAGCCAGTGTGAGATAACTCTAACTACATAACATGATAAATGAATTCAACTTTGTGTGCTTGTTATGGAAACTTGATCGACGAAAGGTGGTAAAAATCCAAGCTATTTTATAATATTTGTCAACTGTTTCCATGGCAACCATCATTGCATTTTCCAAAAAATGTAAAAAAATACCTCAATTTACGAATACCTTGTTGTCTTATCGTTAAAACAATGTGTATATATCAAATCTATTTCAAGTGACCCCAGAGAAACTAGAGGTTGTATAAAAAATGAATGAAAATATCTAAAATATTTGTTGCAATTTGGCTGCTTGATCTGTAGTGCCCATTACTAGTACCAAGAACAAATGGGACCAATTCATTGCTCTCTTGGACAGAAATCAGTGCCTTGGTTCCTAGGTTGGGCAAATGGCCAGGTTCCAGTGAGGGCCTGACTACTCTCGTTCCCAAATCCTTTCGAAGGAAGGCTCTTGGGACAGCCAGTATGACCTTGAACTTGGATTTTGCTGAGTTTAGGCAGTCCCTGTAGTTAGCTTGGAACCAGCGAACAGGAACCAGAAATGGAACCAGAAAGTATGATGGGAAATACAGGTAAAACTACCATCATACATTCTGGTTCCTGTCCACTGGTTCCAAGCTACCAGCAGGGATTGCCCAAACCCATCAAAATCCCAAGTTCAAGCTCATGCTGGCTGTCACCAGAGCCTTCCTTTGGAAGGATTTGGGAACGAGAGTAGGGCCTGACTAATTTGTCCTACTTGGGTCTGGCTCAACTGGCCAGAACCTATCTTGAGCCCATTAACTTTTAGGTAATTTGGCTCCAGACTGGGCCCATGCGGGCTGCCCAATTTGGTTGCAGATCAATTTCAAAGTAAAATAAAATTCCAGGTCGAAAGTCACATGTGCTGTCTAGAGTTGATATCAAAGGATTTTGTGAAGCATTTGTTATTAAACCACAGCGGAGGGCTAAGACAAAGGAGATCACACCTTGGTTATTTCTGTGTAGACTCACATAACCTTACAGCTGTGGTTTAAAACAGATAGACAATGGTTATGTAAGGCTAACTCAAAAATTTAAAACAGATAGACAATGGTTATGTGAGGCTAACTCCTATAAGGGTGCCTGCCAGTTTACTGTGGTTATTTTGAGTTAGCCTCTCCTAACCAGAGTCTATCTATTACATAACCCCCTGGAGTTTTATCAATTAACTTTCTCTTTGGCAGCTTCGCCAAATTCTCCGATCTTGACTATAGAGATGTCTATCATATCCGGGTGTAAAGGGAGCAGGTTCATAAAATATCCTGACGAGCACCCTGACTGTGTGACCTTCATTAGTGTTAAGTCTGACACCTACAGGAGGAGGCCGGCCCCATCCCTTTCGTGGTGTCATTATGGGCAATACAATTTGGTGAGAGCAGGGAGGATTTCAATAGCACTGTACTTAAATACACTGGAGGAAGGGGCTGATGGGGTGAGACGTTTGGTGATTTGAGATCTCAATTTTACCATTGACCAAGGCTATAAGACTCCCACAGAGAACTCATTAGCCAGGTTCTTTGTTGGCCTCGACAGGTTCTGCCAGACAAGGTATTCCAGTTACTGTCTGCCATTAAGAATCCACCCATCACCACATGCTTTAGCTGCCATCTCTCAACCTTTGAAATGTAGTCTGGAAAATTCATTAACATCAAACTGTCTGGGGAAAGGTGTTATTCCATGTACATTGGTTGAGCCATGCTATGGAAGTTATGTACACTCTCTATATACTACTTACTCTTAAATACCAGTGCCATATACTACTTAAGTTAATTTAGTATTACAATATACAACACATACCTGCCTTGCATTATGTAAAAATAAAAGGTGTGTTTCAGGTTACCCAACCCTACCTAGCAAAACAGGGCTGACCCTAGACATTTTTATCCAATTTTGAAAAAAAAACAAAAAAAACTTTTGGAAATCTTTGGGCTATTTTAGAGTCGAGTTTAGGCTCCACAAGTCGATGCAGTAGTCGGTGAGTTGGCACTGGCATTTGCTAGTCAATTTCTTCAAGCTGAAGTTTTAAAAAAACAATAAAAAAATAATTCGACCTACCTACCCTAGTTTTTGGACCCTGTAACCTGAAACACATCTTTTAGTTTTTGGCTTTAATGTTTTAAAATAGTGTCGGTGGCTCACTTTCCCGATAAACATGATACACATCTGCATAAAGGGTATATTAGCGGAACTAATATTCCTGACTGATATTATACTGTTTCCTCTTTTTTTTCAGAGAAGTCCATGTCTATGAAAAAATGCCAACACACCCAATGTAAAAACCGAAACCAGGCGATAAAGGTTAGTGAATATTTACAGTACACTAATCAAATGATAGACAATTCCCTTTTGTTTCAGAGACAATGCATACCCGAATCCCTCAACCACAAAAATCGGTAAAATATGTGTTTGAAATATAACTATGTAAAAACAATGTGCATTTTCTGTATGAACCAATTCATTTTTCAATTTCAAAAGTAGGGTTCGGCGGCATAATTATATAGGCAGCATTCTGTTCCAAGGCGAAACAATCGGAGAAAAGGGAGAATTCCCTTTGCCATGTGAATACTCATTTATTGAGAGTATGCACGTCATAATATTGCATGGCATAGCCACCTTATATCTTGGACCTTACATCAGGGTCAGGGTAAGCCTACAGTAATGTAGGGAGCAGTGGGTGGGTGGGTGGGTGGTGTGTATGAGATTATGAATGACTGTGGCAGACTGGCCATTGCCACCATAAAAATATATTATTAATAATGTATACACAGACACATGGAGCCAGTTGGGACCACAGTGTTAGTGCATGGTTGTTCTACCAGGGGGCGTGGGTGCAGCACAGGCTGACTGCCCAAGGACTGGTAGGGGAGCTGGGAACCAAGGGATCCATGGCATGACCTTAACTTAGGTGAACTTAGCCCTTTAAGGACGGATATTGCTAAAAGATGACATTTGTTGTCATGATGCATCAATGCAGCCCCGGCGAGTAACTCGCCAGGGCTACATTGATGCATCATGCCGACCCTTTGGTAGTGTCTGAACCCTGTAGGGTCGGCATGATGCTTGAATAGAATGCAGCACTGGCGAGTTACTCACCAGGGCTGCATTCATGCATCATGACGACCAAGGGTATGATGCCTTAATTTAGGCATCATGCCGTCCTTTAAGAGTTATATATGAGAGAAATACAATATATTTGTATTAGTAGATAGACATATCTTCAGATAGAAAGCAACATAATGTAGATAAACACAGTGGCAGATAATTATAGCCCTCGAATCAGCACAGATCTCGAGACTGTATTGACCATGGCATAAAACACATTATTCCAGAAATGTTTCCCAGATGAAAGATACCATAGATATGCGTTTCAGTATGTAAGGGTATGGGTCTACCTCCCCTATGGCTGGGTGTCAACATGAAATATTGATAAGGAATATATCACCGTGAGACCTTAGTGGTGGATGTAAACTATGTATGGGGGCACGAGGGGGCGGCACCTGTCCCTAGTCCCTGTAAGCTCCATGGTAAATGTACACAACCTGCGTTTCCAAAAACTTGGGAAAAGGGTCTTTTTTCACTGTCTCCCAATATCACTGGAATTGGGAGAAGGGGTATTTTCTCTGAGATAACTCCGTAGGTCTTAGAAAAAGGGGTATTTTTAGACCTTGGGTCTATGAAACTAAATAAATTGCAACTACAAAATTATATCAAAAACATTTCACACTACAATGTAACACATCAACTAATCCCTTGCTTCTTAGAATCATGGAAAAAAGAATACATTAAGAAAATGCCTGCGTCTTTTACCTAAAAAAAGTTTTCCCACAAAAAGGGGTTCTTTTCTGTCTACAAATCCCTGGAAATGGGGGTGTTTTAAGAAGAGGGAACGCAGGTTGTGTACCTGTACTATGGAGAGTGCAGAGACCGGGCACCTGTCCCAGACACCGGTCTAGGAACTACATTGTCTGCTGGTTCTGGGCAAGAAGCCCTGCCGCAGACGCTGCCGGCGGAGGCTGACAGCAAGGGAAGTAAACAGACTATAGGAGGTTATTGCATTAGGCTATGGGGGCCGCCATCTTGATTCAGGACAATTAGTTCTGGTTAGGCCCCCTACTCTAGAGCAGTGCATTTTGGGTGAGGTTTTTATCAGTCCCTTTGTTCCATGTGTTAAAGGAGGGGATTAACCTGATGAGGAGATGGGGTTGTAATCCCCGACTATCTGAAGTACCAGGATGTGCTAGTCCCGTGTACAGAACCCTCACAAGTCCCCCTTAGTTGGCCGCCATTTTGACCTCTTTAGTTAGCCACCATCTTGTTTCCCCATGCATGAGTTGGCCACACTTTAGTCTCCCTACGTTGGCAGCCATTTTACCCCCCTCCCCCCTGCATTTGCCATAATTTTGTCCCCCAAAGCAGAACACCACTTTGCCCTCCTCAGCTGGCCGCCATTCAATTACTTTAATTGTCCCCGTGAGCTGACCGCCATGATCTTGTCTCCAAGAAAAGGCGCAATTTGGTACTCAAGGCAGCATGGACTTAATATATTTTCAAGGCCTCGAGTTGGAGTTATGGGGGGCAAACAGCGTGTCAAAAGGCACCAGCGGATATATAGTAGCTACATAGACAAAGGTGCACGAGTAGAGTAGAGTTTTCCACTGAGGGTTATTTCATGAGGCGAAGCCTGAGTGGAATAACCCTCAGTGGGGAGCTCTATGAGTGCTCCTTTGTGTTTATTTCATGTCATTATCAATAAGATTTCACTTAACTTTCCACTTAATTGATCTGAAAAAGCTACTTTACAGTAGTTAAAGAATTTTGATGATTTGACAGTCCGTGAAATACGGGCAAGGGTCATTTCACAGGAATACGGCCTTCTTTGGTTAAGTCAATGGGGGTTCCATATTCACCATGAAATAATATTTTGTTCCCTTCCCTGCCACAGTCAGCTGCCTCCATCATGACGCTGTAGTCGACCTGCTACACCCCTATAGCTGCAGAGCTGTCGGGCTGAGCATGGTGAAGGGTCTGGGGTGTGGAGTATAATACAGTAGTCACAGAGGGGGGGAAGGGGGGCTGTAGGGAGTAACCCAGGAGGAGGCAGGAGAGGGGCAGGTGGAAGCTGCTGCAGTATTGTGTGCCACATTGTGCGGCACATTGCGTGCCACATTGCATGCCACATTGTGTGCCACATTGTGCGACACATTGTGTGCCACATTGTGTGCCACATTGTGTGCCACATTGTGCACCACATTGTGTGCCACATTGTGCACCACATTGTGTGCCACATTGTGTGCCACATTGTGCACCACATTGTGTGCCACATTGTGCACCACATTGTGTGCCACATTGTGCGCCACATTGTGTCACACATTGTATGACACAATGTGGCACACATTGTGTGCCACATTGTGTGACACAATGTGTGACACATTGTGTGACAACCTCCCTCCACACGGAGCAGTGAGTGCAGACAAGCACTCATGGCCGGGGAGAGACCTAAATCTCATGTTTTTCACATATCGCATTGTCATCGTGTTGAGTACAGATTTAGGTGTGTTAACCCTTTAAGGGCGGATGTCGCTCAAAGGTGACATTTGTCGTCATGTGATGCACCAATGCACCCCAGGTGCTGCATTGGTGCATCATGCCGACCCTTTGGAGGTGTCTCAACCCCCATAGGGTCGGCATGATGCTTGAATGCAGCACTGGCGAAGTGTATTAAAACACTATGCTGCATTTAAAAAGTTAACCCCTCCGGGTCCATTCATAAGCATCCCTAACTACGGAGAACTTTCACTCACCACCCACCTTCAACCTCCATACGTAACTCACGGATTATCCCTTTAACGACGGGTTGTCGCCAAAAGATAGCATTTGTCGTCATGATGCACCAATGCATTAGTTCATCACACTGAGCCATTGGGAGCGTTTTAACCCTGTATAGGGTCGGAATGATGCTTGTATGAAGCACTGACGAGTTACTCGCCAAGGCTGCATTCATGCATCATGACGACCAACGGGATGATGCATCAAGGCATGATGCCGTACTTAAAGGGTTAACACCACACTGCCCCCTGGAGGGGCTCAGTGTGAGGAGCAGCCTCAAGGGATTCTACTTCATGTAGCAATAGCAGGGCTTTAAGGGGTGCAGTTAAATGACAACAAAAATAGACAAGGGTACTAATAACGATACCAGGACAGAGAGGGGGAAAGGAGATGAGAGAGAAGTCCAGATGACAGGGAGTAGAAAGAGAGAGGGAGAGACAGACATACAGACAGACAGAGAGAGAGGGAGATACAGAGGCAGACAGTGACAGATAGAGAGACAGAGACGGATAGAGACAGAGAAAGAGACAGACAGACAGACAGAGGGAGAGAGAGAGACAGAGAGAAAGAAAGAGAGAGAGAGTGAGGGGGAGTGGAAGAGAGTGAGAGGGTATGAAGGAAGAGAGATAGAGAAAGAAGACCGTAGATAAGCATGAAGAATGAAGAAAAAGAGAGCTCTAGGGGGAGAGAGGGTGATAGAGCGCACAACAAGCACAGCTTATTATTTAATGTTCCCCTTATCTGATTGGAGGAGGGCTGCACTTCCGGTCTAGATGTGCAGTGACCCGTGGCGGTACCTTGCGGCAGTGGGACGAACCAGAGGTGTGTCTCAGCCTGTAATCTATGCCGCAATCTGCATATCTAATGAGGCCAATGGGAGTTACCTCCCTTAACCCTTTAAGGACAGCATGTTATTAAAAAATGTCATTTGTCGTCATCATGCACCAATGCAGTCCCGGCGAGTAACTTGTCAGTGCTGGATTGGTGCTTCACGCCAACCCTTCGGGAGTGTCTCAATCCTGTAGGGTGGGCATGATGCTTGAATGCTGCACTGGTGAGTTACTCACCAGGGCTGCATTCATGCATCATTAAGACCATGGGCATGATGCATTAATGCATGATGCCGTCCTTAAGGAATTAACAGAGGCAGGTCTGTCCTCCGCAATAGTCAACAAGATGATAAGGGCATGAGTGTTGTTAATAGATCATCCAGATAACACCCCTCATTAACACATAATTTATAGAGAAAAATTTCTATATAATCTTTACAATTTATTCTTTATAACGTCTATAGAGTCGAAGTGATGACATACATTAACTTGGCAATAACATTTCTCACATACTTCCTAATTAAAAAGGGAAAATCAGTTTTTACGACGAGAAACACCTGCCCCATTTATATGATGTATTGGGGGAGAATTATATGCAGGACTAATACGCAGATAGATACTCCTCCTGAAGGCTCTGCCTGCCAGAAAAAAAAACGTAGTCAGCCAATATACAGCATATGTCCTTAACCAGGGGCCTTAAGCAAACCATAACTGAAGCAGTACTCGGTACATGGTATAGTAAAAATGAAGGACTATAGGCCTACTACGCCCAAAGGATCCCTCTTCCTTCTGGTGACTACCGTGACTAAATACACGTACATCATCTCTAACTCACCAGTAAAATGTTCCTAATACTACACAACAGTAAAGAAAATGGTGCCATATTGTCAGGGTTCGTTAGCGTTAGAGTCAATAGCAAAACTGCCACAGTCATTTCTTCAACGCAGATATAAAATTGTAACTTGTAACTACAACTTTTTTTTTGTTTCAACTTGGTTACATCATTTTCATGTTTTTATATGCAGACTGCTGAACCTTTATCACTAATAATTAACTCCTAGCGCTGTATAATCAAAATTACATTTTTTAGTAGTTAAGATTTGTTGACCATCTACAGCCACCCCCTCTGTGCATGACACATTCCCTGCCATGTGACACACCTTACCTTTTGGCCCCGTCCCAGGGAGGGTTCATCCTAATAAGTGGTAATTTGGCAGGATGGCTAATGATCCCATCTCCCTATACTAACAAAACACCACCACACTCATGGCACTGATAATTGGGAATGTTTCCTAATGACCAATTATCATGAGTTGGCTTGTCCTAAATGTAGTAGACTAACAAGAGATATACCTAAATGTGTTTAGGATACCAGGTTGTCAGCTGTGAATGTGTTATTTAGGTTCAGACCCTATATTATGGGGATGTCAACAGTGGGATATACAGTAAGTGATGGGGCGCCACATGTCAACATCTGATTTTCGGAAGTTCACAAAATTATAAATTCAGGTTATAACAATGTCCTGATAATGAAGAGTTATTTATCAACTTGCATAATACAGTTGGCTATTCCCATTACCCCGTGCAGTCAAAGGGTCACACCCCTCCTTAGGGAGTGTTCATTTATTAGTTACAGGGGGGGGGGGGGTGCTGGTGGGTTGGGGGGCGTAAACATTTTCGAGCCCTCTTGAGGGAGGCGTAAAAAATGATGCCCCTTTTTAGCAAAAGAAAACTTGCGTGTTAATATAGCTCAAAGGGAGGGGGGGGAAACTTTCCACCACCCCCCGCCCCTGTAATTAACGAATGAACACTCCCTTAATACCCTCCTTCTCCCCTTCTTAGATAAGGCTCTTCTGGCAAGTAGTATTAATACAAGTGTTAATATCATCGATATAACCCTGTTATAACAATGTTTATTGAAGGGACTACCACCTATAATCCCCTCACAGATAGACACCCACCTCTAACATGTCATAACGGTATATCTGCCTGCTTACATCAACACCGACCAATATAATGAGATATCTGATGTTTGTTTACACACATGTATACATATAGGGCATCTCCAAGCTCATGGTGAGCCTATATTGTACAACTGCCTGCATAGTTTACACTCATAATGCATTGATCACTGCATTACACTGTACCGTATTCGACGTAATAAGCGCCCTGGGCGAATATAAAATCATTTTTACAGCGTTTTAGTACTTAAGACTTTAACTGTCTCCAAAATCGTGAAATTTGAACCTTTGTTCAAGCCTAAAAATGTCCCTGAAAGGTGGCGGTGGCGGCGGGGGGGGGGGGGGGGGGTTATTAGGGGGAGGGCGCTTATTACGTCGAATACGGTATACCCTTTGGGCATGCGGCCCTTAAAGGGTTAACTGAGATTCAAACTATTCCTAGTTATCTCAGGATGGGAAGGGTGCTTGCCAAATGTTAAGAGACAAACTTTAAAAATGCAATCTGCAACCCGTCACTCCTTACTGCCTTACCAGTCAGATAGAGGTGTCAATCCCATGTAATATTGCACCCCCCCCCCCCCCCCCGATAAGTGCGGGGTAGTGTGAGCAATGATACACATTGTACATATAACTCTCTAACTGGTCAGTCAGTACGGGCCATCCTTAGCACTGCCATAGTGGGCCAATGTGTATAATAAAAAGGGCCCCCTGATAGAAGTGCGCCTCCAGAGAGTACCAGCAGTCCTAAGGATAGTATATGTACATATGGGCCACATTAAACTAGTGAAAAAAGGCAATAGATATGACAATAAAGGCAATGTAATCAGTGTTTGATTGACACGTTTGTACCTGAGTGACGTCCTTCATTGTCTAATTTAAGCCTTAAGTATAGAGCATGATATTATATATGTTTCTAATACATGTACCTGGAATATTCAAATATTCATCCTCAATAAAAGAAAACAAAAAAAAACACTTCAATCGACATTTCATTGTTTGAACTAGAGGTGACCTACAAAGCATCACTTTTGTTTAAATGCATTCCTGCTAGTAATGCATTGTATGGACATTAACCCTTTAAAGGCCGCATAGTGCTTTAATGCATTATACCCCATATTGTCATAATACATGAACGCATCACCGGTGAGGAACCAGCCAGTACTGCATTCAAGCATCATGCCAGCCCTATGGGGCCGATCCACTTCCGACTCACTCGGCATGATGCATGGATGAAGCCCCAGCGAGTAGGCATCATTACAGCCAATGACATAGCACGCTACAGTACTATGCGGCTCTTGAATGTTTAACATTGTACTTACTCCAGACAGAAGTCCCCCTGTATAGACAAAGAGGCCAATATATTAAAGGGCCTGGGGGACAAAAGGACGTTTTAATTACACCGAGTCATGTACATTAATACCTACTGCCTGTGCCTCATACTGATCAGTCTATGCACTCATTTAGGTCTCATTGCTATCCTTGAGGTGGCTCCTTTCACATGATCTAATCTCATCTATCGCTGGGCCTCAGAACTGCTCACGGCCACCCAATGTGTCCTGTGCCCTATCGCTCTGAGGGCCATGCCCAGTGCCCTGTTCCCTCTGAGGGCCATGCCCAGTGCCCTGTTCCCTCTGAGGGCCATGCCCAGTGCCCTGTTCCCTCTGAGGGCCATGCCCAGTGCCCCGTTCCCTCTGAGGGCTATGCCCAGTGCCCCGTTCGCTCTGAGGGCCATGCCCAGTGCCCTGTTCCCTCTGAGGGCCATGCCCAGTGCCCTGTTCCCTCTGAGGGCCATGCCCAGTGCCCTGTTCCCTTTGAGGGCCATGCCCAGTGCCCTGTTCCCTCTGAGGGCCATGCCCAGTGCCCTGTTCCCTCTGAGGGCCATGCCCAGTGCCCTGTTCCCTCTGAGGGCCATGCCCAGTGCCCTGTTCCCTCTGAGGGCCATGCCCAGTGCCCTGTTCCCTCTGAGGGCCATGCCCAGTGCCCTGTTCCCTCTGAGGGCCATGCCCAGTGCCCTGTTCGCTCTGAGGGCCATGCCCAGTGCCCTGTTCGCTCTGAGGGCCATGCCCAGTGCCCTGTTCCCTCTGAGGGCCATGCCCAGTGCCCTGTTCCATCTGAGGGCCATGCCCTGTGCCCTGTTCGCTCTGAGGGCCATGCCCAGTGCCCTGTTCCTTCTAAGGGCCATGCCCAGAGCCCTGTTCGCTCTGAGGGCCATGCCCAGTGCCCTGTTCGCTCTGAGGGCCATTCCCAGTGCCCTATTCCCTCTTAGGACCATGCCCAGTGCCCTGTTCGCTCTGAGGGCCATGCCCTGTACCCTGTTCCCTCTCGAGACCATGTCCCATGCCCTATTCCCTATGTCGGCAACCCTAAGCAATCTGCGGAATTTAAAGGGTTAATTTGCCTTAACGTCCCATCGTCTTTAAGTACTTATAACTTTGGAGGGCTGGTTACCTCCGGCACTTATACAAGAGTTTACAATCATCTGTCTGGAGGAACAGTTTCTTCACGAGTGGTGCCTTGGGTCATATCACACAAGGCGTAGCTATCCCATAAGGAAACCAGGAGTGCTGACTGATTTGAATGGATTTCTGTCTTCATTTGGAGAATTTCTGATTATTCTATTGAATTAGGCATTCAATGAATGTTTTCATAGCTATTTTGATGACGTCACTGTGGAGAACATGGCAGTGGAAAACGAGAATCAGATTCTCCACAAGAGAAGGGCAATTATAATTCCTAAGCAAAGCAACTTTGTTTCTTCAACTGAAATAAAAAGAAGCAGCCTCCTTCAACCCAGACCTGGGTGGCTGAAGGCAGGACGATATGAATTATAAAGTTCTGATAGGGATTAGAACTAACAAGAAACTTGATGCCATCAAAACAGTTTCCTCCGGGGTTGTTGCCTCTTCTCATCAGGTATTCCCATTGCTACTGTGCAAGGCTCCTAATGAGGCTACTATTCAATAGGACAATAATCAGATGTTTCAAATGATATGAGAATGCAGGATTTTGAGGTTATATCTATTAATTTGTCAGTCATGCTTCAAAAATGTTCAAGCCTTATCTAAACAACTTTTCTTTAAAAACTCACCTTTTCTTGCTGCATTGATCTATATAATTTGTCCACAGGGTGGAGGGTGCATTTATGTTTAAGACACACCAACATCACAATGTTTTTGTGCCAATCTAAGCTGTGCTGTGACCGCTGGCAGCGTCACTATACATGTACTACTACACTGAGAAAAATATGAGCGTCAGGCTATGTCGCCAGAAGTACTCACCTACAAGGAGCATGCATTGCTGTACTCACCTAATTAGGCTGAGAGGGTGAGGGTGAGGGTATGCTATACATTTACCTTCAATTACAAGCTGGACTCTATCTATTTGGGTGAGTCCAGCAATGCCTGATCCTCACATGGGTGAGGGCAGCAATGCCTCGTCCTCACTAAAGTGCCTGGCCCTTGTAGGTGAGTGCTTTTGGTGACATAGCCAGCGTCAGGTTGACGCTCATATTTTTCTGGGTGTATATCTGAAAGTACCTGTACACGGCCCTTGCCGTAAGACTGGGCAGGTTCAGTGCGTCTTGGCAGCACACACTGGGGACTTGTGTCTTGTCCCCGGGGGGGGGGGGGCACTCCCTATCTTTTTTATAGTAACTATGTGCCTACTTCACCCCAAATTTGGTACCCTTAAAACTGGGGGAAATTCTGAATAAGGTACCCCTTAAAAAGAGATTTTTGTGGGGAAAGGGACTCTTTCGTGGGTGATTGCCTAAAACACCCAAATGTAGTTCGATTTTATGGGGGATTTATCAATTTTAAAGCAATATTATCAGAAAAGCACCCCTTTCTCTACCAAAAGATGGCCTTGACGAAAGAAGAAACACTTAAAATATTATGATCTGGTATATGGTAGAGAAATTCCCAAATAATATGTGCTCTAAAATGCACAGTTGGCAGGGCCCAAAAAGCGCCCCCTTTCCTTCAGTTTGTGTACGCACAAAGTATCCAAAAGTCAAGGAGTGGACCCCTCAGGGTTATGTCCTACAGAGCCATCTTTATTTACTCCCGTCCTCAACAACACTCCAAGCCATGCAGCACTAAAATGGACATTACTGTGCACTGGTTCTGGGCCATGGTCCTGGGTCAGAGAGAAAGGGAAGCAGAGAGGAATACAGAGGAGGGAAAGAGAGAGGAAGAGAGGGGGAGACAGAGGAAGAGAGAGAGGGAGAGAGAGAAGGGGAGACAGAGGGAGAGAATGGGGGGGGGGAGGGAGAGAGAGAGGGAGAGAGAGAGGGGGAGAGACGGGGTGGAAAGGGAGAGAGAAAGGGAGAGAAAGGGAGAGAGAGGGAGAAAGAGAGGGAGAAAGAGAGGGAGAGAGAGAGGGAGAGAGAGAGAGGGGGGGAGAGGGATATACATTTACTGGAAGATGTGAGTGTATAGTTTGTGGTGGAAATGCTATAATGTAGCAATTGCAAACTCTAATGTTGTGAGGGTGATATAATCTATAAAAGATGGAATTTGAAGTATATCCTAGAGATGTCCATCTGGTCAGAACACTAGAATTCTGTAATCACAGTCTTACAACAACTCTAACAATAAGGGGCGGGCAGAGGCAGTTTGTCATAATCCCCTTAAAGTGGCTTGGTACATTAAAGCACTATGCTGCCCTTAAAGAATTAAAACACTATGCTGCCCTTAAGGGGCTAACGCACTATGCTGCCCTTAACGGTTTAAAGCATTATACTGCTTCTAAAGGGCTAATTTAAAGCACTATGCTGTCCTCAACTGCCTAAAGCACTATACTGTCCTCAACACTATGTAAAGCACTATGCTGCCCTTAAAGGGTCAAAGCAATATGCTGCATTTCAAGGGTCAAAAGGTACTATGCTACAGGCACTATGCTGTCCCTAAATGGTTAAAGCAATATGCTGCCCTCAAAGGATTAAAGCACTATGCTGCCCTTTACGGATTATAGCAATATGCTGCCTTTAAAGGGATACAGCACTATGCTACCCTTAAAGGGCTAATACAGCCTCACTGCCACATGACGCCCCATACCCCCCCCCCCCTCCTTGTAGGCGGCCTGTGGCTACAAGAGTAGAGCGCTGTCATCAAAGGGTTAACACACTTAAAGGCTTGAAGCTCTATGCTGCCCTTAAAGGGTTAACACATTTAAAGGCTTGAAGCACTATGCTGCCCTTAAAGGGCTAATACAGCCTCACTGACACATGACGCCCCATACCCCCCCCCCCCCTGTAGTCTGCCTGTAGCTGCAGGAGCAGCGCTGCCGCCGTCCCGCCGTCCTCCACACCAGCAGTACGCCGCCTGGAGAGGGACAGACACGGGCGGCTTCAGGTACTGGAGGAACACCATGCTACCTGCAGGAGGACAGTGTGTAGACACCACATGGAGGTGTGGGACATGGTGAGGTGGTGTATACTACTACAGTATAGGAGACATGTCTGCCTCCTGCTCCCTAATACTAGATACACACGGGCTTAATGCACCCTGCAGCCACACACCTTAATGCCAGCCTCGGCCAACGTTATTCTGCTAGTTGGATAGCCTGGGAGCAGGCTGCCGTTCTATCCCAATACATATATTTTAATTACTTCTTCAAAATATACAGTTTAACTACACAGGAGCCCCAATCTACTTTTATTACCCCCTTGATTTCTCCAACACATACATTTTAGAGTGACATGCAACCCTGCTCCCAGACCATACACCAGTATCGGGCTGGGAGACCGAGACTGCCCTAATGCTGCTCACACACACAGGAGGACGCAGCCTGAACGCAGCTCGGACGCAGCACCTGGAGGAGCAGCCAGTCTTGCCGCCACACCTGGATTCACGCCGGACACAAGCAGTAGACAACATGCCGCACACACTGGAGGATATACAGGAGGACCTCATGTGTAGACAGGGGAGGGCTGCACCTCCCTGCTGTATTGTATCCTGTAGCCTCCAGGTCTTAAGTAGCCTCTAGGTTTTAGTGAGGCCTTGCTGTGTTTAATGCAGCCTCTACAGCTACCTCCCTGCCCTGGAGAACCAGGGGAGCTATCACCACACCATGCACAGACTGACAACATGCCCCCACATACAGGACAACAACCTGAGGTGTGTGCAGGGGAAGGACATCTGGCTGCTATCTTGTAGCCTCTAGCCTAGGGATTCAATAGCCCTGTTATCTTAAACACTCACTATACTAGTATCTTACAACCTCTACAGCTCTGGACATTTCTGCCCTGGGGAAGCAGAGGAACACAGTGTATACATACAACACAGGAGCTGCTATACCATAACATGAGCATGTAGATGGAGAAGGAGGAAGTGCGTATACCTTATATCCATACCTGCCCCACTCCCCACCATTACACCGTTAGATGCAGGTCTACTCAGACCCTACTATACCTTAAACACCTTAACCTCCTCCCACCCTGGAGCACCCTGGTGGTATCCATACCCTGGAGTGCCCATCACCTGTGATACCTATATGGGAGTATTAACACCTTACCTGGAGCTACCCTAACAAGCCCTGGAGGAGCTGCATACATACAGCAGGCTGGGGTGTAGACAGGACAGGGGCAGTGTACAGGTGTACTCATTAAAGCCTAAAGGGGCCTTCTCACCACCAATGTGAATGGGATACGGTCGGTGATTAAGCCGCTTTAACAACAGCCTTACACCCCAACACCTGACACCTACAGCTGTAAGGAATAGTCCCTGATCCTACCCCTGATATCCTGGAGGTCCCTGGAGGTCCCTGGGAGGCCCTGGAGGTCCTGGACGCAGAAATCTTGCCGGATTATTGAAGCATATTTTATTTCTACATGTATAGAAATGTCCCTGACAAAACTGCCGGATAATCGAGGGGGCCGGATTGCTGAAGGCCGGATTATCGAGGTCTCACTGTATACCCTTTAGAAACAGAGGCAGAGGCAGAGATCGGGTTATTGATGTCATACTTGGAGCTACCTTAAAGCTTGACCGTCATCGTTGAAGTGAGGCCAAAAACACTTTTGGATATAGTTTAGTTTTCATTCACAAGAGGGCTCTTAAGGGCTGGGAGCTCAGCTCTTACAGGCACAAGATAGGATGAATATGTTGTAGCTGGACAATGCTCATGGTCCCCTGTCCAAACGGTCCAAACACTGCTGCCCTATGGTGGAACTGTTGTTTGAGTCCATGTATGGAAAATGCTGAACTTATTCCCTGACGGCCCAGCTTTAACATATGTAGGCTGTCACACAGGAGTATATGACCTCACCCAGGGTGTGCTGATGCAGCTGTGGGTACTGGAGCAGTGCCTGCCCCAGCCTCGGCCAGAGTCTATCCTACCAGTTGGATAGCCTGGGAGCATGCTAGCATCCTATCCCAATACACATATTTCAGTTAACCCTGTCAGCTTCGGGTGTTAATTACACATCAGCCCCCGGTTTTTAGGAGTGACCCTCGTGGATGTACGTACATGGGACACACATGTAGCACCCAGAGGACCCTGGAGGAGTGACCCTTGAGCCGTTGATGTACGTACATGACGTACATGACGTAAAATAACGTATTTTCGTTAGCCGGGAGGACCCTTACGCCGTGGATGTACGTACATGGTAACGTTATATAGCGCTTATCTTTGGCTCCTTATTATGGCACAACGTCATATAACGTCTAAAACGTTATTTTGATCTAAAATAACGTATTTTTGTTAGCCGGGAGGACCCTCACACCGTGGATGTACGTACATGATAACGTTACATAGCGTTGATCTATGGCTCCTTATTATGGCACAACGTCATTATACGTCTAAAACGTCTATTTTGACGTAAAATAACGTATTTTTGTTAGCTGGGAGGACCCTGGAGGAGTGGATGTACGTTAAGATGGACCTGGAGGAGCTGCAGCGGCTGGAGAGGATGGAGAGGATGGTGGTGCTCCCCGGGCAGATCAGGAGCTCCGGGGAGGAGGACAACGACGAGGACGATGAGGACAGGAGGACCATGCTCAATAACAAACAGGTTTGTTTTTATTAGTTTTAAAGTTTTATTGGCATAATTCATTCAATATAATATAATTGATACATCTACTGTTTTCCAACGAGAACCTGAAGTGGCAAAACCTGTCAATGACACTTGAAACGAATATTCCTGGATGATAATATTTGGGACACGAGGAGGATGAAATGAATGATGTGATGAATAATAACAAAGATATTAACTAAGTGAGAATTGTTCACAACTTGAATAGCTATTAAATAGTGAGGACAACATTACAATACATACATAATTGGCACATTACCCCCAATATTAAACTGACAACTTGGTTCAATTATATGACAAAGTAAGAGTAAGGGTAAGCGCTCTTTTACTTGCCACACCGCAGTGGATAACTATTGTGTTGGGCCTAGGGGTAATAGGAAACAGGTAAGGGCTCTTTTACATACCACACTACAGAGGACACATACTGTGTTGAGCCCAGGAGTAATAGTTAACTGGTAAGGGATCTTTTACTTGATACACCACAGAGGGTACGACAGGTAAAAGGAGGACTCTTTTACGTGCCACACCACACAAGAGAATCTCATATTGTGTTGGGCTCGGGATGTGGATTGGGTATATTAGCCAAGGGACGATTAGATATAGGTAAGGGCTCTTTTACTTGCCACGCCACAGTGGTAACATACTGTGATGTGGGCAGAGTGAACGAGTGTGTGTGTGTGTGTGTGTGTGTGGCGTGGGCATATTGGATATAAAAGATGACAAGATGACATTGAGAGAAGCTCCAGTGTCCATGGATGATAATAAACAGGCAAGGGTTCTTCTACCTGCCATAGCAAAGAGGCTATGTGTGTGGTGGACATTTTGGCTAATGATGACGAGAGGGCAGACCTGGAAAGAAGCTCCAGTGTCCAGGGCTAATAAGGGTTCTTCCACTTGTCATAGCAAAAAAGCCTTGTGTATGGTAGGTGATGACGCCGAGAGGGCAGACCTAGAGAGAAGGGCTAATTAACGTCTAGAGATAGATGTAGGTAAATTGTACTGTGTCTAGAAGAGGACACTTGGTATGCTTAAATGGGGGGGGGGGGTATGACGCACTGACGCAGTTATTTTGACACAGTTATAAAATTAATGTTAGGGTATATCGACTATAGAGTCATGTGTTAATGTATGTTTATATGCAGCTTTGTGGTAAGGCTCTCTGTGCTACATGTGATAATAGACCACAGGTTAAACACATGTGGCTCTGTCTCACCAGCTCAGTACAAGTTGATAGTCTTTGACCAGGTGACCTCTTTGACTGGGTGACCTCTTTGACTGGCAACCATCAAAAAGCTTATAATTATAACCAAATCGAAAGAAAATTAGTAATATATAGTGTTAAAATATTCATCAACTTGTTCCCGGCATGTCTGTCTACATAGCCACCATTTCAGCCTTTTTTATACTTGCCGGTCAAAGAGGTCACCCGGTCAAGACTATCAACTTGTATCGATCTGGTGAGACACAGCCATGTGTGTTGGGTGTGGGAGGGCAGGTGTGTGGACATGTAGGGCCTGGTGGGTGGAGTATTGGGTTCTATACTGCGTACCCTGTACACTACTGTGTATTGGGTTTCTATGTTAACCCTTTATAGACGGCATAATGCATTAATGCATCAAGCTTTGGTCGTCATGATGCTTGAATGCAGCCCTGGTGAGTAACTCACCAGGGCTGCATTCAAGCATCATGCCGACCCTACAGGGTTCAGACACTCCCGAAGGGTCAGCATGATGCACCAATGCAGCACGGGCGAGTTACTCGCCAGGGTTGCATTTGTGCACCATGACATATGGCATCATGGCATATGGCATCTTTTAGCAACACCCATCCTTTAAAGGGTTAAAGGCTGCAGTCATGTATGTGATGGGTATAGGTAACCGTGCATGAATACAGCACTGGTGAGTTATTCCCTAGTGCTGTATGTATTGTAAGCATCATGCTGACAAAGTGGCATATGCATCAATACACTATGCGATAAATAGTGTTCCATGGCCGAAAGAATTATGTGACTACTCCTTGTAAAAGTTGAGTTTTGGCCTAAAATGTTTTTTAAAATAAAATATACATTGCAGCCACCAGACCTATACACTGGGCCCCGCTTATACACCATTATGTCACCCAGGCTTATAAATACATGGGGCAGGCTTATAGGGATCTGATATACGGGGCCTGGCTTATACATGGGAAATACGGTATGCATAAAGAACCTGGTGTTCCTGGAACAAAGTGTGGGTACCCCTTGACGGCTACCTGGGTGGTATATACTGGATGTGGTTCTTATTTCTACCCTGTGGAGTTTGGCAGGATAAGCTAAACCCTCAGAGTGTGTGTGTGTGTGGGGGGGGGGGGGGCTGGACATAGGGGGTATAGTATAGTAAGTGGTGGATGTGGGGGTGTATAGCGCTTTAAGGGCCACATTATGATTAATGTTGTTATACCCTTGGTCGTCATGATGCATGAATGCCGTTGGTCGTCATGATGCATGAATGCCGTTGGTCGTCATGATGCATGGATGCAGCCTTGTGGTGGTGGCCCTTTGGGGCAATGCGGTGGCCTGGGAGACAAGATGGTGCCCAGGGGGGTAAGATTGTGACCAAGGGGACAGGACGGTGGCATGAGGGACAATGTGGTTGCCTGGGGGACAAGATAGCCGCCTGGGGGAAGATATGGTGGCCTGGGAGACAAGATGGTGGCCTGGGAGACAAGATGGCAATCTGGGGGACAATATGGCGGTCTGGGGACAATATGGCGGTCTGGGGGACAAGATGGTGGCCTAGGGGACAATGTGTTTGCCTGGGGCACAATGTGTTTGCCTGGGGGACAATGTGGTTGCCTGGGGGACAAGATGGCGGCCTGGGGGACAAGATGGTGGCCTTGGAAACAAGATGGTAGCCTGGGTGACAAGATGATTGTCTGGGAACAAGCTGGTGGCCTTCTGGACAAGATGGTGGCCTGGGGGACACCATGGCGGCCTGGCTGAGAGGGTGGCTGTGGGACAAGATGGTGCCCTATGCTGCCATGGGTAAGCCTCGTGTCCCCTATATATGACTAGCATATCCTGCAGCTAGTAAACGTATCTCAGATAGTCGCGGACTAAACCCCTATCTCCTTATCAAGCTAATCCCCTCCTCTCACACCTGGAATAAAGAGAATGTTCAGGGTGTAGACATTTACCTACATTGCACTGCTCTGGAGTCGGGGGCCTAAACCACAATGCATTGCTGCATTGAGTCAAAATGGCGGCCTTCATAGCCTCATGTGCAGTGTGGGGTGCAGCCACTGGGGCGGCCTGTGGGACAAGATGGCGACCTATGCTGGGTAAGCCTCTTGTTCCATATATAGGCGTGTAGCTGGGTGCATTATCCAGGGGTAAGTCTAGTCATTGGGGCGGCCTGTGAGACAAGATGGCTGTCTGCACTGGGTAAGCCTCGTGCACCCTATAGGGCACGGGCCAGAAATGACTGGACCTCTGCTTGGTGAGTGTAGGTACGTGTGACCTATATATATATATATATATATCTAGGTCACAACTCACTCTCCAATCGCAGTTCTAGTTATTTTTAGCCCGTGCTATACGGGACTAGCGCATTATGCTATGGGGGCCGCCATCTTGGCTCAGAGCAATGCATTGTGGTTAGGCCCCCGACTCCAGAGCAGTGCATCATGGGTGAATGTCTTATCAGCACCTTTGTTCTAGGTGTAAGGGGAGGGGATTCGCCTGATAAGGAGATAGGGGTTTAGCCCCCGACTACCTGAGGTACCAGAATGCGCTAGTCCTGTATAGGGTGAGTGTGCGGCAGTGTGGGGTGCACCCATTGAGGCGGCAGGAGACAGACTGCGGGGCTGGCACCTCCTCCTGTACCTCCCAGCAGCACGCGCCATCCAAGCCAAACAGCCAGCCCCATACCAGCAACCCTGGAGGAACGCACAGTGCTTTAACCCTTGGTCGTCATGATGCTTGAATGCAGCCCTGGCCAGTGCTGCATTCAAGCAGCATGCCGACCATATAGGGTTCAGACAGCCTCGAAGGGTCGGCATGATGCACCGATGCAGCACCGGCGAGTTACTCGCCGGGGCTGCATTGGTGCATCATGAAGACAAATATTATCTGTTAGCGACACCCATCCTGAAAGGGTTAACGTATACTGTGCCTTATGTCGGCATGATGCAGGAATGCAGCCCTGGCGAATTTTCTCGTGAGTCAACTCTAAAGGGCTACATTGTTGCATCATGCTGACCCTACGGGGTTGATGCACTCCTTAAGGTAAGGGTCTGTGTAGTGCAACAGTGAATGTAGACTCGCCAGGGTTGCCTTCATGCATCATGACGACACAGGGCATATCACATTAAGGCACTCTGCTGCCCTTAGATGGTTACCACAAGTTTCCCCGTGCCCTGTACCCCTCCCTGACTGCCTGCCAACTCCACACCTGGTCATTCAGTTCAGGCCCTCCTACTCTAGTACTATATCCAACTACCTCTATACTGCCCTCTCTATTCCTTCTATCCATGTCAAGGTTTGGGTCTGTTTTTAACAACAGGCTATGGTGGGGATGGTTTTAGTAGAAACGGGGGATGGTTAGTGGATTTTTATTTATCTTATTTATTGCTTGTGAGATGGTTGGTGGTTGGGGGACAACACTCCCCCCCCCCCCCCTCTTTTTTTTTTGGGGGGGGGGGGGGTGTCTTTTTGATCTCCTCTTGCCCCGTGGACGTGGTCAACCTCTTAGGCTAAAACGAAACCAAGTGTTTTAGGTCACACAGCAGAGTAAAACGACATCCGACCTAACTCAAGCAGTATCAGACAATATGGGAACCATGGGCGACATTTTAGACATTTTGGAGTGACCACTGTCTCCTCCCCTGTCAGTTCAGTCACCTCCCCTCAGCCGTGGCCGCACACTCATCACACGGCCAGCTATAAGGGAGTGGTCATTTCTTTGCAATGTAGGGGTGGCGATTTTTAATTTAAATTTTTTTTTTTTGGGGGGTGGGGGAGGGGACCCAACATGTTCGGACCCATTGAAGGGGGAGGGGGACAAAAAAAAGTATACCTCTTATAATTAAGGGGTAGACCAAAAAAAGTCACCCCTTTTTAATGAAAAAAAACACCCCAGCACATAACGATAGCTCAAAGGGACTGGCAGCGTTAGAAAAAGGAATTCTGCCCCGCGTGCAGGGGCCCCCAAAAATGTCGCCAATTCCGTGTGAAATTCCACCGATCTCGATCCCCCTCTGCTCCCCTGTGTTAAAAAATGACAACTCCCTTAGTCCACCACAGCACTGGGCTATCTCCGTCCTTACGCCAGAAATAAAAACTATAAAAATCATACCTGGCGAACCTACCTACTAAAGGTGTGAGCACCAAAATAACTGCAGAGGAGAAAAAAAATCTGACATCTTGAAGCTGGTGGTAAAGCCTGCATGTTATTGCCTCTCACGGTTCCCCAGTGTCCACAAACAGGGCCTGGTCCTGTAGAAACCTGCATTATGTCTTAGACCTATACTGGTACATGTACTCATAAAATGGCTTTCATGTTACATATATAGTCACAGAAAATCTATACTATGTTGATCGGATACTGACCCAGCTAACAATTTGTTTTTGTTTACTGGGTAAGCCCAGGAAAGTCCTGCCGGTACCCAGACCAATACAAGAATAATTTTTAAAAAAGGCCTTCAGGTTGCATATTCACAGAACATCTATACTATGTTGGTCAGAAATTAGGCTAAAATATGTATTTTCATAACACATCATTTATGATTTTAGTCTTACATGCCCTGCTTTGTTGTAGCAGGTTTACTCTGAAACATATCTTGTGGTGCCAAAAGGAAGACAGAACCCTCAGACCTATAATCTCTGAAGGTGTTAATGTCACAGGAAGGTGAGCTGCTCCTTAATACCGCCGTGAATGGGCTGTTTTAATGGTGTGAGGCCATGCTATCAGTTAGGCCAAAATGGTAAAAAAAAAATAGGTTACTTTCTGGTTACATGCATGGTATGAGAAAGTAGGCTCAGCCAGTCGGAATTCTTTTTTAAAACTTTTTTTTGCTTAACCTCTTTTTAGGCCTAGATTTAGGGTTTTTGCTCTAAAATCTTGAATAATTGTCTGACTGACAAACCGTAAAAAAACCCAGAAAGTGGCAGAAAAGGAGAGAACTTTTTAAACAGGGAGACCCAGCACTGTTTTGCTAGAGCCGGTTGGGTTACCGAAAACAAACCTTTTCTTTTATTTGGCCCTAGTGTCACTGACCTGTGTAATGGTGCATTGCGATCTCCAAGCATGGGAGCTCAGCAAATCATGCTGTGTAAACTATAGACCAACGCAGCAAGAAAGGGTAACTTTTCAGACAGTTTTTTTGGTAATTCTTTTTTATATTTCTGAAGCGTGATTGACAAATACATAAATATAACCTCAAAATCCTGCATTTCAATACATACTATTTGAAAGATAATTGTCCCATGAAACTGCTGATATGAGATGCTTGCAAAGATAATCATTACAGACAATGTTACGAGGTTTCTGCTAAAACCAATGTAAACACAGCTTTATTAGACGGTGCCATTGATCTTTATAGTGTTGTATATCTTTATAGAGAATGGCACCTTCTTTACTAGTCACTGAGGTTTGATCCTGGATCTAGGTGGTTTGGTCATCTAAGTGGTCAAATTGCACATTGATAGAAACTCATTTTGATATTTTCAGTATGATCATTGTGTGCACAACATGTATATCTATCTGGACATGTTTTCAAAAGTTCACATTTCAATTACGTTTTTGGTGATATTCAGTGTTTTGTGGTAAAAATGGGGTAATTTTCTGTAATAGCACTGGATTGAATGGGGAGCTTTTTCTGCACTAACACTTTAGGGAATTGCATTTTATACATACTTTGCAAATAGATATCATCTATTTGTTCAGACACCATGTAGATAAGATTCACCGGAAGTACATGGTTTGAACATTAAATTCACATCTTAATTATTTCAATACAGAATTTTGATCCTTAGGTCACCATTCATTTGGGGAGATTTTGTTTGTGCAAATTCAGGGTTGTTGATCCGGAACGTCTTGCAGGCGAGGGTCAAGTAGGCTGTACCCCATCACCCCTGGGTGTAGCTCTTGGTGCAGGTGGACCCAAGGTATGGCCCCAAAAGGTCGTACCACTGTCCATCAGGTAGGGCAGGTACACGTAAACTTACTCCCCCCCTCCCGGACACACACACCAGCAGCAGGGCGGGCTGTAGTGCTAGCATGTCTGTAGGTATAGCAGAGGTCAGAGTTTCCTCGGGTGCTACGTCACAGGGTCTGGACTGGGGGGGGGGGGGGAGGCAAACAGGTCTCCACATGGTTGGGTAGATTTACCATGATACAGCCATGTTTTATATTATAATGCAATGGCACCGTCTCCAAGTATACATAATTGTTACTACATACATGATATAAAATGAAATGCTATCATATTTATGAAAAAAGTCACCCTTTCTTGCTGTATAGATGATAAACAACTGGATTACTTATTATACCATGGCTGTATCATCACGCTCGACTTAAATGACATTAAAACATGGGAATCATCTATATAGGGCCTATGTATTTTTTGGCACCTGAAAGAGAAGTGACACATTGCCCTCCCTGTCCTGTAAGGACCGCATAGTGCTTTAACCCAGTAAACAAACAACGTTATACAATGTTATATAACACTTCTATGTGCCTCCTTGTTGTGGCAAGACTTTATATACTAGTAGATTTAAAAGTGTTATTTTGACATAAGATAACTATGCCCCTTGTCGTCATGATGCATGAAAATATCGTTCGCCATGCCCATAGTGGTATTCATGCTTCATGCAGGGCTACTCTCGTTCCCACATCCTTCCGAAGGAAGGCTCCAGATGGTGACAGCAAGTATGACCTTGAACTTGGGAATTTGCTGGGTTTGGGCAATCCCTGCTGGTAGCTTGGAACCAGTGGACAGGAACCAGAATGTATGATGGTAGTTTTACCTGTATTTCCCATCATACTTTCAGGTCTCATTTCTGGTTCCTGTTCGCTGGTTCCATGCTAACTACAAGGACTGCCTAAACCCGGCAAAATCCAAGTTCAAGGTCATACTGGCTGTCCCCAGAGCCTTACTGCAGGGCTGGCGTGGCGTGGTGAGGCATGGTGAGGTCCCGAGTACCAGGCTGTGTCTCACGACCTTGAGCCAGGTGCCGTCTCTGACCGGGTGCCGTCTCTGACCGGACATCACTTTGGGAGTTTGGTTACCTTCTACCAACAACAGGAGGCTAATTATGATTACATAACAACTGACATAGCGTTTTTACAAATCCTAATATATGTGAGTATAGGTTAACAATTGAAAAACACTCTTCTAAAAGATGACAACAATTGTGTCATGATGCACAATTGCATCGGTGCATCATGCCGATCCTCTAGGACTGTCTCAACCCCGTTGGGTCGGCATCATGCATGAGGTACTCACCATTGCTGCATTCATGCATCATGACGACTAAGGACATAAGATATTATGCCGCCCTTAAAGATTTAAAGGGTCAAACACAAAAACTAGCACCTCTGTCCTCCTTGGGGAGGTGTACCTACACGGCAGTCCTGTACATACCGAGTCTCACTGAGCAAACAACCATGGCATGACGCTGTAAAGATGTGCTCCATATCCCACCATGTGCACTGAAAATCTAAATGCCCCGCCCTTAGTCTGTAGTGATCAGGCATAACCAAGTGCTATTAAATAATTACTGAGGCGTAACAACATAATTATGACTAATGCCTTAACCAAAAGGTCTTGGCTTAAAACTCATTGAAATAGAGAAGACTAGGTGAGTTGGTTAGTACTGACCAACCTGACAATATCAACTAACCTAGGTTGGTCGTATAGGGAGCCAAAAAATTACAAACTTGGTTAGGCTATAGTGACTGAGATATTAGTCATATAGGGAGCCAGAGAATCTCAGTGCATGGTGCACCTCTCCGCTCAGTACTGGGACCCTGCCAGTCATACTGCCATGTTACTACTACACAATATGTTGTCACTGACACTCTATGCATCATGAGTAGACACCTCAAAATAGTACCTTGAACCTTAATAGACAATTGGATTTGAGAGGATGGAGGGTGTATTTAGCAGCAGGCAATGAAGCCGGACATAGTAATAGCTTCAGTTTCAGAGTAGTACTCAGCGGGGAGAGACGGCACAGTTTTCAGCAGACCATACAAGACAGAACAGTAGCGGACAAAGTCTGCTCATATTCTGTCTGGACCGGGAGAGTCCTGACTTGTCTGGAGCAGCCGATACACGGCCCCTATTCCAGACCTGTTCTCTGTTGTTTTGAATAAAATCCTGGTAGAGTTTTCTAGAACTAATGTCTTCTGATTCTATCAAACTCCCAAACCCAAAGTATTAAGTAGGTTTTTGATATTGTATACTGTTCTGGTACTAGACTGTGGCACATATCCTATAAACACCTACAAAAGTTGCACTCAACTAATACAACTACATGTATCATTAGCAATGGTTATAGTAGTAATATTACATACCCAGGAAACTCTGTCAAGAGAGCCCTTACACGTTTTATGTTATTATATACACACTATTCTATGTTTTGAAATATACCCCCCCCCCTCAGACATTGACACCACACACACTGGTGGTCTGACCAGGTTGTCACATGACCCTCAGAGCACGATGCTCATTGGCTGAGTTGCTCCAGACTCCCCCAGACAGTCTGGAGCTCCTGATACACGGCACATTTTGAGCAGACAAGAGCGGACTACACCGGACAGTCTGCTCCAGATATCAAGCAATGTTTGTTGTCCACGGACAAGTGAGGAGAAGACAGAACATCCCCAGACAAGTGTTGGTAACACTGATACACGGACAGATTTGAGGAGACAGGACAGCTCCAGACTTGCAGACTTGTCTGGACTGGTCTTGTGTGCTGTAGTCTGCTGAAAACGCGCCGTATCTCGGCACCTTAATGAGAGAGGTAAAGATAGTATCAGGAATGAGTCGCAGATCGACACCTCTACTCGCGACTCACCAGAATGACTCACTTATTTCTCCAATATCTAGGAGTATATAGAATTGTTTGGATATTCCTCTAAAAAGGTCATTTCCTGAAGTCAATCAAGTAATCAGGCCTCTAAAGTCAGTGGGAACTTGATGAATTTGCGTTCGGTGCCCTGAAACGCAACTCTTTTTAATACCTCGGGGATAGGTTGGAAGACAGGTTGATTGTTATGGTGTTAGGGGGAGGGGATAGATGCATATCATCTATCGCTAGCAGTAGGCTATCTAGAATGGACAGACTGCATTGTCAGTGTGTAGAAACAACACAGTTTCTATACACCAATGGGGAGTACACTGCCCTGCCAGCAGCACTAGGACGCACAGCGTTACCGGGGGCCTCTCTCCGTGCAGTATACATGGAGAAAAGCATTTAGCATCAGGCACATTTTTCATCACATTTTCTACTACATCCTTCTCTATACATTTTTAGGGATTTTCTTTGTATAGGAATTATCGATAGATATTGTATAATACAATTAAAATCGCCAGCCTCTTATTGACTATAATATATATGTATATGTGGGTGTACAGAAAAGTGTGGATGGTTCTGCTGACTAGACTGCAGTGCAATTGATGAGCCCTGTAGCATCTGACATTTGGTTCTGTGCCATAATAGTCTAGATCTATGATGATTTAGCATTTGGCTCATTCATTAGCATTTGACAGTTGGCTCTATCACCATTAGACTGTGTTCTCTCTGCACGGATCATGGACCATGAATGCAGCCCTGGCGAGTAACTCACCAGGGCTGCATTCATGAAGGGTCAGCATAGTGCATAAATGTTGTGTCGAGTTACCAGTCAGGGCTGCATTCATTTATTGTGATCTCAAAGTATATAGCATATGAAAGCACTATGTGATCATTGAAGGGCTAATTAATCCTGGGGCCTCCTGTGCATTATTTCCTATTCCTGACTAGCAGGACCCCTTATGTTGGCGGCCATTACTTGATCTGGTACCCGGAGAGATAAGCACTGATAACAGCTCTCACAATGGGTACCAGTGGTCACATAATGCACCCTAAGAATGCCGCAGTGAAGGCCAGGGAATTATTTCATTGGTCTAGAATGTATTCCACGAGGCGCCTATAGCCAGGTGTCACACGTCCTTACATGATGTTCATGTTTGCTGTGTGTTATTCTTAGTCTCTTCGTGCATCCTAAGCTGTATTTGAACAGCACAAAAATAGCATCATGTACACGGCGCTACGACCTTGTAGTAAGTGCCCCCCGGCCCAGCCTATATAGCATTGTAACTAGTGATGCTTTAAGGAAGGCATGATTTATAATGTGCTATACCACGGTTATCCACTTCAGGCACTCAAAACAGTGCCTAAACTGGATAACCAGCGTGCATTAGCAGTGGATAACTACACTCCTATGACGTCACACAGTGAGTTTATATAGCAACCAAGAGTTTACAGGGCAAAATACTGTAAATCAGATTCTGTCTCAAATGTTCGAACTATGGTATAAACGGAATAATACATGAACAATCTAGCACTCAGGTTGGTTATCCATGGCTAAGGTACTCAGCTGCGCCTGGTACCTTAGCCATGGACAACTAACCTGGGTGCTAGATTGTTCATGTATTATTCCCTTACTACGCTCCTTGTCATCATGAAGCATTAAAGCACCGGGGATGCATTCACGCATCATGTAATAAATAGACAGAGCTGCACGCTAAAGTGACTGAGTCACTGGTTACTGCACGAGCAGTGCTTGGCCAGTATTGCACGCTGGCCGTAGGCCTAGTGCAATACTGGCCTCGCACTGCAAGTGCAGTAACCAGTGAAGAGGGCACTTTTAAAGTGACGCTCTGTAAAGCTGTATACAGTCCCCCATTGCCGACCGCTGGGCAGATGTGAAGTAGGTATAGGTGACAGTAAACACCAAAAAAGCTTTTTGATGTGACAAAAAGTAGACAATATCAATTCAATTGCAATTTGTCATATTTTCATTCTGCTAACCTCAATAAAACATGAAATTATAAAACAATCATATTTCTTTCCATTGGGTAACAACATTGGATAACCAACAAATGTCAAGTCTTGGCAGTCTTAGATTGAACACAGTACGACAACCTGGAATTCGGATGTACAATGTAGCCTGCAGCTGACTTTCAGGTGAGGGTGCTTTTGGCGACAGTGGCGCTCACCTTTCTGAGGGTGTATACTTCAATGTCTGCCTGATATTCATACCTGTAAATGTCCACATTAAGTAGCAACAAATTCATAAATATAATCGAGTTGTATGGAATTGAAAATCAAATCAAATCTACGCAGTTATACCCTCCAATAGCAGATCTGTTTTCAATTGGAGGTATGACCCCAATTCACAATATTTTCCCAAATCGCAGAAAGTTCTCAGCATAAATAGTAGCGTGGGATTTGAACTTATTCATACATGACTCTGCCATCAAGATCCCTGTACTTGAACTAAATACAATCAGCTAGCAAAACGGTCATTCTGACTGGGAGACTCTTGGAGCCCGGTAAGACTCTTCAACAAAGCTTTTGTGTAAATCTGCCAATGAGAGTGTTTTGTTGATACCAGTGAGAGCTCTTGAGGTTACTTTGCTAAAGAAGCACCAATAGAACCCATATAGTGAAGAACATGGACAACTTATAAATCATTCAGCTGGGTATATAGGGCTTTGTCAACAGTAATGCTAGTTAAACGGGCTACTTGCTGAAAAGGACATTGCTATACCGAGGTTGCAGGTTCCTTAGTAGGGGGCACCATTGCTTGATCTGGTAGCTGGTGAAATAAGCACTGATACAGCAATCACAATGGGTACAAGCTGTTACATAGTGCCCCCTAAGAATTCCGCAGTGAAGGCCAGGGGGTTATCTCATTGGTTGATAATGCATCCAGCTACAGGCCTATACCGATGTTGCAGGTTCCTTAGTAGGGGGCACCATTGCTTGATCTGGTAACCAGCGAGATAAGCACTGATACAGCAATCACAATGGGTACAGGCTGTTACATAATGCCCCCTAAGAATTCCGCAGTGAAGGCCAGGGAATTTTCTCATTGGTTGATAATGCAACCGGCTAGACGCCTATAGCTCTGGTTATATTCCTCTGGCTGTAATCTAGAAGTGACAGAATTTATCAGCTTTCAAAACAGTTTCAACGTATCCAAGGCCAAAGTCACCTGCCATAGACATTAAAAGCAATGCATTTTTCTTATTTTTATGTGTTTTTGAAGGGAGAATAGAAATTAGTCTCTGTGTAAGCTGATATGGTGCGAGGCCATCAAACTCATTCTTTAATCAAATTGGCTGTGTTCCATACTAAGATAAGGAAGATGAGAAAGCGGGGGAGGGGAAGACGAATATCTTAGTCAATGTTTGTCCTACTTACCCTTAAACCAGCACTCTATCTTTATATTCGTGTAGACGTTTGGACTAAGCCGATTTCACGGTGTTACTCCGTGTAAGTGATACCATCTTTTAAAAGTCACCCAACGAGAAAATGAGAGCATTATCAACTCCATTCAACACAATATTTATGTGTGGCGATTTGGGAATACAGTCAGTATCGGGTTCTATCGTTAACCCTTTAAGGCCCGCATACACATACTACTTTTATGCATTACATGTAGTATGTCGTTTATCTCCACGATAAAGAAATACTGCCCCTGGTGAGTAACTCGCCAGAGCTGCAAGCATTAAGGATCATGCTTACGGCTTAAACTGTTAAAGGGGCATTCTCACTACTCGCACTTAACTACATAGCAGGGGTGGGCATATCTGAACACCCTGGAGCCAATACAAGACTGGTTGTAGCCAAGACAAGTTTTGGGAGAACATGCAAAATAAGGGCTTCCCCCGTGGGCATTTTCCACAAAGTGCAGCGGGGGATATGCCCATAACCCCCCACAAGAAAGTTTCGGAATTCTAGACTTAAAAGGGTGTGTTCTTGTGCATTTTGGTACAAAATATATTATTGCTCCATTCTGTAACTGTCCTCTTTTTATTTGAACTGGAACATTGATTTTGGCGTGAAAGGGTTTGGAATTTTTTTTAATCTGACCTAAAATGGTGCAATCTGATGCATTTTAGCACATAATACTATAACTCAGATCTGTATTCATCCTCTACTATTGGTGGTGGAAATTATTTTAGGCCACTCCAAATAATATCCTTGTTTCTCATCACCGCGCGCGTCACCAAAATCGTGTTTTGGAAATTTTTTATTGATTTTTTTTGCAAATCTTAAGGAAAAAGTAGATAATTATAGGCAAATATAGGCATATTTGGTATCAAATTGAAGCTTAAAGTGGCGCCAATACAATGGACCAAAGGGAATATACCTATTCAAAACGTTTGTAGATTATTAATTTCTTAATCATTAAAATCTGAATGTAAAGTTTGTTTAGAGGCTAGATCCCCCTACCCATTTGGCCTTCAGGAAAAAAAAAAGCAAAAAAAAAAGTGCTCTCGTCATATTTGTCATGGGTTAGTGATGAGAAACAAGTTTATTATTTGGAGTGGCCTTAGGAGGGACAGACCAATGGAAGACAATTTTGAGAGATGATACAGGATATGGACCTGAAAAAACTGAACTAAACATGGTGTTTGGGCACCAGAAAGGCCAAGGGCTTGGAGACACAAAGAGCTAAGTTTGGGAAAGGACAGGGTTGGGTGCCAGAAAGAAAGAGCTTTGGGATTTCAAGTAGGTCAAGTAGAAATTTTCAAAATATTGAAGTCAAATAATGTATTTTAGAGCAATTAGAAAATGTATCATAACTTTGGTTCTAGTTGGATGATTTTTGAAATTCTTTCAGTTTTGCAAAGCTTGGGCTCAGGAGAGTACTGTCGCCAATTTCAATACCAGTGTCGCCACTTTTTGGCGACATGGCGACAGCTGCCCACCCCTGCATAGTGGACTAGAACAGTACTAGAATTACCGGTATGAGTTGGATACGCTCGGTGATTATGCCACTTTAAGGCGAGTAGCTGGATACATTTTAGACCAATGAAATAATTCCCTTCATTCACTGCGGAATTCTAAGGGTACATTATGTAACAGCTTGTACCCATGTGACTGTTGGCATCAGTGCTTATCTCGCCACTACCAGCTTAAATAATGGCCGCATCCATAGAATAACCAGCTTGATCCCTATATGGATGAATGCTGAGGAGTTGACTTAAATCCTTTTCATAGAGATGTGTTTTCATGAACCTTAACACCTGACCCATATAGGAGTATTATGATGTCTAGCACTATATCGACGTACAGCTGGCGAGTAGACTTGCATTCATGCATTATGACGGCAAACAGTATGTATTACAGTCACCATGGGTCATTAAAAAAGAAAACACCCAGTGGCGGATTTAGAGGGGGGGGGGGGCGCGGGGGCGCGCGCCTCCTTTTGCCAAGAAAGGGGGGCGCGCCCCCTCCTTTTCCAAATCCTGGATCCGCCACTGACACCAGCCGAATTCTATTTGACCTATTACATGTACCAGTAGTATTGGTATTTATTAGCATTATTCTCACATGTCAGAATATTGCTAAGAGCTCTATAGCTGCACTACAGTTAGAAGGCCACATGAAATAAACCGTTTATCAAACGCTCTATGAAACGCTTTCTAAGGATAGACACCATTCGACAGGCCACAATAGAAGCTGTCTTTGTTGTCGATAAAAAATTATACGGATAAGAAATTTCCATTGTAGCCTGACCTAGATGTGTCTTAATACCTTCCTCACCAGGTCACCAGGTAGAATAGAGTACACTCAAAAAATAAACTTGTCTCCAGACTCGTCAAAGTGACTATCATAAGATTAGCGAGTCAAAAACTTGTCTAAGTGACAAGAAAGCGGGTCTTCTAGCTGGAGATAGAAGACCTGCTTGGCATGTGCCAGCCCAAAACCCAACATTTGCCAGCTCCAGATTATATTTGTGGGATGGTAACCTGATAGGTTAGACAACTTTTGACTCGTTTGTTCTATGATCGTTACTTTGACGAGTCTGGAGACAAGATTTTTTTCAGTGTAGGCAAAGGGACTGAATAATAGCTTCCCCAATTAAGCATATGTCCCTGCATTCAATATATTCATCTGTTTGAACTTTTGAGATTATTAAGTGCTTGTATTAAATTTACATGATTTCCTGAATGTTTAATATAATGTAGTAAAACGAAATGAAAGAGAAGTAAAATGAATACTTTAAGACCTTCTCTTGCCATAGAGCCATAATTTCCGTTTTAAATTGAAAGATTCCAGATGATAAAAAGGCCCACGATGATTCCTACCCAGCAGAAAACAGACTAAAGGTGCCATTTAAAAATCCAAGGCTTTGGCCAAATGTTTGAGATGGCACGGTCAATACTCAATTTATCTAATTATGCTAATTGCATAGAGAATAGTTAAAACAATGGTCCGAAAGATTATTAGCATTTGTGGCAATACAACCCCCCCCCCCCCCCACTTATTTAAAGCTTCAAATACGACCGTCTTGAGTCTAACACTATTGGAAAGGATAGAACTTTTCCCCCTCTGCTGTCCAAATGTCGTAATTACCGTTGGACTATTGACTTGATTTATTTGAATAATTGCTGCATTAAATAGCACTGTCAGTTTTTGCATAGATTCCTTACTCGTAGTTAATTCCCATCCTATTAGCTAATGTGGCCTTGGAATGTTTCCTATATAGAGAAGACACAAACACAAACAGCGGCTCGCAAAAAGTGGACTTGGAGAGTTATTTATGCCCACCCTCATGAACACACCCTCAGAACAACTGTAACCTGTGATGCCATTAGTCCCTGAATGTGGCCATGGACCACAAAATCACTGCCCCTTTTTACTAATACAGGTAGTCAGGTATAGGTAGGCCTCTCACTTATTCCAGTTCTGCCCTAGGCGGCTTTACCATGCAGATAACATCTTCCTTAGAGGGCAGCATGGTGCTTTAATGCATCATGCCCTTGGTCGTCATGGTGCCTGCATAGGACCCTGGTGAGTACCTGTACATATTACTCGCAAGGCAATGTATCCGCCCTGTAGGGACGGCATGGTGCTTGAACACATGACTACAGAGCTACTCTCAAGGCCTGCTTATTTGCATTATGACGATATATTTAGTGCAGCAACACATTGGAGCGCTATCTCACTCTTAAGGATTACTGTAAAAAGGCAGAAATTTTCTGATTTGCATACTGCAGCTGTTACTTATATATTATAGGTTGAGGGATATCACCAGCCATGGCTCAACCATCAGAACTGTAAATTTCGATAATACCCAGCCCCATACTTATCTTAATAAATATTATGGTCATAGTGCTGTATAACCTGTGCTACCCTGACGAGAACTTATTAAATTCAACATCATTAAATGTGTAGTAGCTGCCCAAATAGAGAGGGGAACGCCTATTATAACAGTCAAACTAATTAAGGTGACAAACGTCAGAACACATCTTCATAGATTCCATCACCTTCACCGCCCTTGGAAATACCTTGGTTTTTAACTAGGCCACAATAAAGCAATCAATGGAAACACACCCAATCAGTCACATCAGACCTTTAACCCTGTAAGGGCAGCATAGTGCTTTAATACACTGTAGCATTTTGGTATCATGATGATACACATGCAGCTCTGGTGAGTAGCACACCCGTGCTGCATTCATGCATCATGTCGCCGCATTATGTCGGGGCTGATACACTCCAGAGGGTCGCCATGATGCACCGATGCCTGGATGCATCATGTGGACCTCAAAGGGTTTATCAGTCTCAGTTAACCCTTCAAGGGCGGCATCATGCATTAATTTCAGAGATGCCACTTTTCCTTCATTTGCAGGAATTCCTACTTTTTGGCTCTAAATTCTGTATTGAATTCAATAAACTCGCCAGCAGTGCTGCACTCAAGCATCACGAACACCCTTTGGGGTTGAGGCACTCCCGAAGGGTCGGCATGATGCACCAATGCAGCCCTGGCGAGTTACTCGCCAGGGCTGCATTGGTGCATCATGCCGACAAATGTCATATTTACGCGACATGCCGTTCTTAAAGGGTTACTTAATTCTCGCGGCCTCCGCTCGGCAGGTGCGGCGGTCTTGCTATCAGAAAGTAGTGATGCGTCAAGGCATATTTCGGGCAGGTGTTCGTGCCTACTGCTACTAATTAAACTAACTTTAAGGGCCGCATAGTGCTTTCATGAATCATGCCATTTATCGTCATGATGCATGAATGTGTGCAGCTTTGGCGAGTAAATTCCTAGTGTTACATTCGAGCATCATGCCGACCCTACGGGGTATAATTATACACCCTCAGAGGGTCGGCAGGATGCGTGAATGTTGCCCTGGCGAGTTATTCGCCAGGACTGCATTAATACATTATGGCGACCAAGGGCATAGGACATTAAAGCGCTATGCGGCCTTAAAGGGTTTTAAACTGCTTTAATTCAGGAGCCCTGGCATTTAATTAGCATCTCTGTTTGGCATTTACAAATCCTAGTAATTCAGTAACTAACAGGCTTTAATATCGTGCACTGCCTGGAGAACTTAAATAATGATAACGATGAGAGGTAAGGAGGGGTGTGGGAATTGAAAGGGTATAAGGATAAGAGGTTGGAAGGGGTGTGGGAATTGGAAGGGTACATGTATATGATAAGAGGTATGAAGGGGTGTGGGAATTGGAAGGGTATAAGGATGAGGGGTTGGAAGGGATGTGGGAATTGGAAGAGTATAAGGATAAGAGGTATGAAGGGGTGTGGGAATTGGAAAGGTATAAGGATGAGAGGTTGGAAGGGGTGTGGGAATTGGAAGGGTATAAGGAGGAGAGGTATGAAGGGGTGTGGGAATTGGAAGGGTATAAGGATAAGAGGTATGAAGGGATGTGAGAATTGGAAGGGTATAAGGATAAGAGGTAGGAAGGGGTGCAGGATTTGGAAGGGTATAAGGAGGAGAGGTATGAAGGGATGTGGGAATTGGAAGGGTATAAGGATAAGAGGTAGGAAGGGGTGCAGGAATTGGAAGGGTATAAAGAGGAGAGGTATGAAGGGATGTGGGAATTGGAAGGGTATAAGGATAAGAGAATGGGTGTAAATTATGCTATGTCACCAATGCAGTTCTCCCTTTTTTGCTGTCTGCTTCCCGTTCTGTCTGCCTTACATGCATGCCTCCCTAACTCCTCCCCCTCCTCCTCCCTTCCTTACTCCTCCCCCTCCTCCCTCTCTCCATCCTTCCCCCCTCCTCGCTCTCTCTATTCCTCCACCCCCTCCTCCCTCTCTCCATCCCTCCATCCCTCCATCCCTCCTCCCCCTCTCTCTCTCCATCCCTCCATCCCTCCTCCCCATGCTCCCCCTCAACCCGTTCTTTCCCCTCCCTTACTCCAACCATCCCCCTCCCTCCCTCTATCCCCTCCTCCATCCCTCCCCCTCCCTCCCTCCATCCGTCCTCCCCCTCCCTCCCTCCCCCTCCCTCTATCCCCTCCTCCCTCCGTCCTCCCTCCGCCCTCCCCTCCCTCCTCCTGCTCCTCCATCCCTCCCTCCTCCGCCTCCTCCTTCTCTCCACCTTTCCTCTTCATCCACCTTCTGCTTCCCTCCAATAAGTAACAGCAGTAGGTCCCACAATACTCTCCATGGCCTGGTTTACCCATCTGAAGTTAACTCAAAATTAATACAGCTTCTATGAATTCATTGGGGGATATTACACTGGGTCCATATACATATAATATTAGCTTGTTTAACAGCAATTCTATACTTGCATGTTCAAGTAAGATTTATCGTTGTGACTGTACCATTAGTGACTGCAGGTGACCCTACACTACTCTACAGCCCGACCCCAGAACACTTTAAGGGCCGCATAGTACTTTAATGCCCTGCGTCCTTTGTGGCCATGATGCATGAATGAAGCCACGATGACTCTACTCACCAGAGCTACGTTCATATGTGTTACTTTTCAGGTAAAATAGTGCTCCACAGAGTTACGTTCAAGCATCATGCCGATCAGAGGTGTCAACATGATGCAGCAAAGCAATGCAGGAGGGTCACTCGCTGGCACTTGATTAGTGCATCAAGACGACACACTGTAAAAAGTTGGTTGCCATTTTTGTAGGTGTACAGTAGATTCTGCTGTAGGTGTACAATTTTTTGTAGGTAAACAGTAGAATCTACTGTAAATCTACAGTAGATTCTACTGTAAATCCATGGATTTTACTGTAGACCTACACTAACAATTTGCAGTGCAGATTTTGTATTAAGGCACCATGTTGTCCTTAAAGAGCTAACAGGTTCCCACTACGACCATCCCTCACACCGAGCTGCCTGCCGCGGGCACCTGTCTCCGTCTGAGTTATGGGACATTATACACAATATAACAGCAACAGAATGGATGTGCCCCCCCCCCCCCCTGTGTAAAGGTGTTGGGTTTATGTTGACTTGGCACATTACTGCACTACTATGGTGTTATGATGCATTACCATAATAGGGAGGCAATGTACATATTTATCATACTCCTATAGTGGAGTATAACACGTACACCACAGTGTTGTACAGTGTGTGGAGGGCCCATAGTGTGATGTTGGTAAACAAGGCTGGAGTCCTGCACCCAGTAGACTGGTGTGCTGTTCTCCGTGCATACGTTTTCATGACAGGTATAGACACTAACCTAAACCCTAACAAAATGGCTGAAACTGGAAATAGATGTGATCATATTTTCTTTTATTTTCGTTTGAGGGTTTATTTGGATTCTATATGAAAATTCTATTGACAGTCACCCCTGGCCTTTGGATGGTATTGGCCCAGTTCAATGTTATCGAAATTAATGTCGATGATGCACCTATTTTTGCTTTTTAGTCTTTCCCCAGTAGAAAGGGTGGGGAAATAATGGAAAAAATACACAAAAAACAAGAGTTTGTGGCAAGATATGATATAAAGAAAGAAAGGTAGGGGATGGAGAACAACTTGGCTGTAGTGTTTCCATTATTGACATGTCATAATTGTGGGGTGTGTGCCGGGAATACTTTATATGGATTGAAATAAATCAATTTTCAGAAGTAAATATGAGAGAGTCTACTTAGAAGTAAAATGGTTGGGTTCAAGTCATATCTGCTAGCTGTAGGCCTGGCCTTTCTGCCTGGTCTTTCTGCATCTCGCGGACAGGTACCCAGACTACTAAGCTACCAGTGTGTGATTAATTTCACAGCAAATATAGGAAAGTGGTTTCAGGGCATACCACTAATTAATGGCTTTACTTGGAATTAAGCCCCCAAATGACATTTCAAATCACAGTGCCAAGTCCTGACCAAAGTCAGTGTGTGGCTTGTACCTATAGTTTGTAGGCACAAGGGACGTGCAGTTTCTATAACGCTGTAACTGATCAGTCACTGAAGGCCGCCATCTTGTCCCCCCAACTAACAGATACATCGCTGGTTCCTGAAGAATAGCACGCCAGCCAACAATCTCCCAGTAGATCTTTCATCATCTACTACCAGCACTACTATTATCACTGCTAAAATCTGGCAGTTAACTGCTATAACGTACATATGGGCTGTGATCTAGCAGGGCCAGATCCTCGATTTTTTTTAAAAGAAGGGAGGGGGGCATTGTTTCAAAAAATCGGTTAATGTCTATAAAAGTCACATAAGACAAACATTTCCCTAGGCAGGTATAAATAAAAAAGTATATGGTAAAACTAATGTGAAGGCAGGCTAGCAGTATATCGATAGCGTGCAGAGTGTCATTCAGTTCGATGCTTTGGACAGCGTGATAATCTGATTGTGTTCTAAGAATGACCAGGCAATTGAGTAGTGAGTTTTGATGAAATTAGCAAAGATACCAAATACATGTAATTCCCTTTTCTGCCACTACTATTTCCACAATAGCGCTTCAGGTAACCAACACGCCCTCTATGAGTACATGTACCGCTATAGTTTGTATTTATTGGTCCAGGGTATATTTGTGGGTCCAATATTAGCTTTCTCTGCTCCAGGGTCCCAAATTGGATTAGCCCTTACCCAAATATGGCATGTTGAAGTGATTACTACAAACCGTCCTGAAGTAGTGGTACATCAAGGCGACCCGTGCCCAGGCCAACCCTTTAACTCTTTAGGACGGCATGATGCCTAAATGCATCATTCCCTTGGTCGTCATGATGCATGAATGCAGCCCTGGCGAGTGACTTGCCAGTGCTGCATTCAAGCATCATGTCAACCCTGGGTTGAGACACTCTTAAATGATGCACCAATGCAGCACCAGCGAATTACTCGCCAGGGCTGCAATGCTTGACAAATATCATCGCATAGTGACATGCAGTCCTTGAAGGGTTAAGGGAGCAAATTGGCAACCAATGTTCAATTGTCGTCATGATGCACCATTGCAGACCATGGGATTATCTGGCCAACACTGCATTGGTGTATCAAACTGACCCTTTATGAGCGTATCCGCTCTAGCGCCTTTCTGTGCACTGATGCATGCATATATCATGGCGACAACAGGGTATATTGTACCTTTATTCCACGCATAAAAGTTTATGTATCATGTTTTCAAATGACCATAATATTTCATTGTAAATTATATCAATTTAGACGTCAGAATGACCAATTTATAATTTCATCAATCCAGAAACATACTTGTATGCCAAATAACCCTCTGACATTGTACTTTATTAGGGCTGTATACCAAACGCTGTGCCAACAATATATACACGTGTCCCATGCCCATTATAATGGCACCTGTAAACACCACTGTTGTAACCCCTCCTGTGGGTGCGTGTTTTAGCGTTTTCTCGCTGACAGTGCTTCCAATCTTAAAATCGATACATAATATTAAGATCGATGATCTTGACACCAGAGGACACCACCCTTTTTGGGTAGAATGCGCACTGCGGGCAATTGGGTTAGTAGTATAGTATGTATCGGAACGGGACTATAGTTAAGTACTGTTTATTACTCAATCGACATGCAGCCAATCAGAGGCCTCCATTTGGTCACGTGACCGGAAGTGACCTACTTAGGGGATTAGTGGTGACGTCACGTGACCTAGTTAGCCAATCAGAGGCCTCCATTTGGTCACGTGACCGGAAGTGACCTACTTAGGGGATTAGCGGTGCATTCTGGGTAACCCTGCAGCCAATCAGAGGCCTCCATTGGGTGACCGGAAGTGACCTACTTAGGGGATGGTGCATTCTGGGTAACCTACTGACCTACTTAGGGGACCGGAAGTGACGTCACATGACCTAATGGCCAACCGGAAGTGACCTCATTGAGGATCACGTGACCGGAAGTGACCTGATTGATCACGTGACCGGAAGAAGAAGAAGAAGAAGAAGAAGAAGAAGAAGAAGAAGAAGTGACGTCACGCGACTTAATGAAGAGATGAGCGTCTTTAAGGGGTCACGGGCTTTAAAATGTGATATCTTTTTTTTTTTTGGAGGAGGAGGCGAGTCTCTTATTTTTTTTCGGTAAACTAATAAAAAACACTACGATATAAGTTTTTTTTTCATTTTTTATTGTTTTACGAGCGACTGGAAGTGACTTATTGAACTAGGTAGAAGCGTTCTTTAGAGTGTATAAGGGGGGGGGGGGAGGGGAGGGGAGGGGGGGGAGGGGGGCCCTTTTAAGATGCATGGGGAGGGGGGGCGCTTTTAGGATGCATGGGGCGGGTGGTGGGGGGGAGGGGGGGGAGGGGGGAGGGGGGCACTCTAGGGGGGGTGGGGGAGCACTCTAAGGGGCGTTTGTCTCTTTTAAGAAAAAAAGAAAAGAAAAAGATTTCAATCGAGAGACACGCTTCTTCCTCTCGAGAGGAAGAAGCGTGTCTCTTCGTTTTTTTTTTGTTTATCACGTGCTGCGATGAGGCGATCAGCTGCGACTGGAGGAAGTGACACTTTAAGAGATCGCGCGTCTTAATTGTTATGATATTTTTTTTTTTTACTTACTAATAAAGAAGACGTATGAAAATAAAACACAACAATTCACATGTCCGTCGTTCTCGTTGTTTCTTGCTTGATAAAGTCAAGTAATATCGCGATGCCGAGGCCAAACTTTCCCATGTCCTCAGTCAACACTCGAAGGAGTTCAAAAGGCGTACCGCCGGCGCCGTCAGCTTCATCTTGCCACATTTTCAACACTCGGAAGGCCCACTCAGCGGGACTTCCTCCGTATTCGCATTCTTCAGCGATCTTATCTAACCTCTCAGGCGACAATTTTAAATGGTCCCCCACCTCTTTCCACCTGCTACCCAGACGTCTGCCGAGGGTGCCCAAGTGCTTGTGCATCGCGCGCGAGTCGGGGTTTTCGAAATCCAACCCCTGTCTGTGGAGAAGGGCCATCCACTGAGCCAACAGTTCCATGCGTCTTATGCGGGTGAAGACGCGACCGAGCTCGCCCCATCTATGACGATGCGGGGTTTCACCCCACCACACTCGGAACATCGCCGTACACAGCTCCTCCGGTGTCTTGACACTGCGCTCTACTAGAGCATCCATACGGGCGGCGCTGACTTTTAAGCTACTGCCCAACTCTCTCCAACAGCCGCTCAACTCTTTACCTAGTTGACGAAGCAAGGCGTCGCTATAGGCTAACCGCCGCTGTCCTACCTGTCGGGTCTCCCCATCATCGGTCTGCTGCCTCGCGCCGCGTCTCACGTCGTCAAGCCGCATTAACTTTTTTTCAGGCGCACCGGGCGGTGAAGGCGAGCTTGAAAGTGGAATAGCTTGAGCCATCTCGTCTCGTCTTGGCGGCGGCGGCAGCGGCGGCGGCGGCGGCGGCGGCGGCGGCGGTGGCGGCGGTGGTGGTGGTGGCGGTGGTGGTGGTAGTAGCCGTTACTGGGGTCAGAGGTGATATGTTTTTTTTCCAACAGAAATGAGAGCTTTTTATACAGAGGGAGTTTAATCCCATTTCCAACAGCGCTCCAGCTGTCTAGCACCCTGTCCGCATGACGCTTTTTCAGCCGCTCCGCTCCTTAAGAGCTTAGATGACGAGGGGGTGTGGCATCGCTATCCGTGGAGACCAGCTGAAAACGGTGTTTTTTCCTCACTCATAGCCTTAATACCTCCTACCCCCTACCCGAGGACGTCTCCCTCCCTCTGACATTCATTGTAACAAACGTCAGAGGTCAGGTGAAAATCGGATTTTTTTTCATGCACAGCCTTAGGCAGCTGTCACCCCTCCCTATTGAACTAGCCGGCCGCCCGCCCGCCTGGCCGGCCCGGTCTACTCACCACGGCAGGAGGTGGCGATTTTTGTCTTACACTTAAGTCGCTCACCACATGCACACGTCTCTACTCACAGACAGGCACGTTCGTCTTAGGGGGGTCCTGCTTCACGCCACACGCCTCCTGTAGTTTTTTTTTGTATACACACTGTAAGCTCATCACCGTTACCGTTAATCCTTTATACAGCTAACGCGCGCTGAATGGCTGAACAGGGTGGTAAGCGGCTTAGCTCACCACAGTGGATCCCTCAAAAAGGGATCCAGCTGAAAACGTCATACCTTATGTCTTTGTGAATGGCCGCCGCCGGTCAGTCGACGGCAGGCAGCAACCGCTTAACCCTTTATACAGCTAATGCGCGTTGAATTGCTGAACAGGGTGGTAAGCGGCTTAGCTCATCATCACAGTCGATCTCTCAAAAGAGGGGGGGGGAAAGGGATCCAGCTGAAAACGTCATGCCTTATGTCTTTTTGTTTCTCTTTGTGAATGGCCGCCGGCCAGCCGGCGGCAGCTGAACAGGGTCGGTAAGTAGCTTAGCTCTAGAAGCGAGAAGGCGTATATAAGGGGCTTGGAAACCTCCATTCACTCACTCATTCTTTTTTGCTGCTCTCTACAGTCACCACCATGAGCAAAAGACAACAGCTAGCGGCGTTCAAGAACAAGAAGACTACGCGGAACAGCGTTCGTTTAGCGTCAGTGCCTGCTCTTGCTACTGAACATGAGACTACCGCCGCAGCCGGTTGGTCTTATCACCCTCCTGCTGTAGCGAGCGCTCGCGGCAGTAGTAGTAGTAGTAGTAGTAGCAGTAGCACTAGTAGTAGCAGTAGTAGTAGTAGTGGTAGTAGTACTAGTAGTACTACTGGTAGCAGTCGTCGTGCTAGCGACGTTGTTACACTCGCGACGGTACACGTTGCTGCTAAGCGCGCTGCCGCTGCTACCGCCGTCCCGCCTGCCGCTGCTGCTGCTGCTGCTGCTGCTGCTGCTGCGCCTGCTACTGCTGCGCTTGCTACGGCTGCGCCTGCTGAGGCTGCTGCTGCGCCTGCTACTGTTGCGTCTGCTGCGGCTGCGCCTGCTGCGGCTGCTTCTGCTGCACTTGCTGCTACTGCTACTACTACTGACGACAACGCTCCTGGCACAGCGCAGTACTGGCAACCGGGTTTTTACCTCCCCACTACTGTTGATGACTTTGATGACCTGCCGCACGTTGCACAGCCCCTCTCCTCCACCACTACATCGACGGACGCCCTCGACGCCGCTCGCGCTGAGAGTTACAGCTATTCGGACACTCAGCCCCTGAACCGAGAAGAAGAGGAGGAGGAGGAGCAGCAACAGGGTGAGACAGAGAACGACGCTGACGACGAGGCGTACGAAGAACCCGAAGGGCAAGGGGTGAGCGGTACGTTTTTCGGCTTCCCTCTTCGACCTTTCGACCTCACTTCCTCCACTGCTAGCGCCCCCCCGTCCGGTCCGTGGCGACTGCCCTCACCGCCACCTTACGAGGGCGGCGGCGGCGCTTCATCTTCTACCGCTACACACAGCACGGACGGCGTGTGGCTGCGCTGTTCCAACAACGAGACCTCCGATACCACCAGCGCTGACGCTGCTCCTGCTATCGGTTCTGCTGCTGATTCAGCTCACGCTGATGGTGTTACTCATCCTGCGGGTGTGAAACGTTCTAAGGTGAGTTCCAGAACAACAAGGCCCACTAAGAAGAGAAAAATACAAGAAAAAGAAGGAGATGGACGAGAAGAAGCAGAGAAAACACTCGGGTTAGAGTTCTGCTTAGACGGAGCTTTGACGCTGGAGATCTGGGAGGACGTGGCTAGACTGTCTAGGAGGCCGCGCTACACAAAAGACGGCCAGGTGAAAGAGGCGTCTCTGACCAGAAGCAAGCGAGTGCACTTCACGGCCGACGCGCTGCGCGAGCTCATAGCACGCATCGCCGATATCCGCGCAGTAGTGCGCATACGCGACACAGCGGCCGCGCAAGGAAAACCTAATCACACCCCCTGGTTCGCAGTGCTGGATGAGGCGGGCGAAGTGTACGCAGCTGTGAGCTACTACAGCGGTAAGAACCTCGTCCACGTGCGCAAGTACGAAGGTCCTGACAAAAAACCCACACAGCAGGGAGTGACGCTGTCCGCCAGAGCGCTCAAAGAGTTGGATGACAAAACAGAGATCATTCTGAAATATCTCGGCATAGATTCGGAATGAGAGACGCTCAACGCTCACGCGCGCACACACACACACACAGCGTTTGACGTACGCTGTATGAGACAGACAGACAGACAGACAGACAGACAGACGGATACACAGACAGCAGACAGAAAGATAGTTACATAGACGACAGATTGATAGATGGCTAGATAGATAGATAGATAGTTAGACGGCTAAGTAGTTGGTAACCGAGTGAAAAAAAAACATGACACAGTACGTATGCGAAAAGTGTTTCAAAATGTTTAAAAGAGCGTACAACCACGAGAGACACGTAGAAAATTGTAGAGTAGTAGCTAAGTTTTGCCCTCTATGCGGCGAAGGGGATTGCCGAAAGAGCGCTTGTCGACGCGAATCACTGGACGGGGTGACCGTCCCTCCGCGCATATGTGCTGTACCGAACGGGGAGGAAACGTTCACGGCGAATTGGCCTGCGATACAAACGGGCGTCAGGATGCACGGGACTCGCGTGAGTGTAACAAACTTCAGGCTACCAACCGGCGAGTTGAGTGACGCTGTAGATACTATGCGTCGCATTCACTTGACACAAAGATTCAGATACAAAGTGGGTTTCTCGGTAGGCTTACTGTTACAACACAGAGAAGACAAGAGCAAACTGCGCTACTTCCACGCCTCCCAGAACAACGCAACTCTCATACAACCGCTCCCTACTGTAACTAATTCAGAAACTTTGGAAGAGCTCCTCTCAAAGATGCAAAACACCGTCGCTTGCGAGGAGGTACGGAAACTTTGCGACGCTGACACCAAGTGGCACGTTCTTTTTCCTACCAATTTGAACATCTGCGTTTACATGGGACCGGGGGAATTCCCCATAGGCGGTAGGATCACTCAGGCCGGTCGAGTTGGAAAGAGAAGCGGCGTG